>CAUYRH010018158.1:0-51820 GCA_963574655.1 Perodicticus potto
ATTGTGATGGATGTGATACTTAGTTCAATGTAAGAATTTCACATTGTATATCAAAAGCAGTACACTGAACCCCATAAATGCATCAATGCACAAAATTATGATTTAATAAATAATAATAATAATAAAAACCTCTTTAAATTAAAAAAAAAAAAAAAAAGAAAACCTCTTGCTGATGCACATCACAGGCCAGACAGAGGTCGTCTATCATAGCCGTTCATTCATTCAAAAATTATCTGCGTATGCTTTAATCTCGGCCAATCACACAGCAAGGAAAGAAATCACCTTGCAGGCTTTGCCCTCCGATGGCTTCTAAACTAATGGGAATGGTAAAGAGACCAAAAGAGGGCACAGGGTGAAAAATGCCAGGCTAGGATATGAAGGAATAAAGAGACAGGGCTTCTAATCCGACCTGCGGAGTCCGATGTGGAAGGATGACTCCGTGCCTAGAACACTCTCTGTATCCCGTGGGCTCTCTGTTAAAGCAGCTGTGTTTTACAGGAACAGTGGAGCAATACTTCTGCCCCATTAAGAGTCTCCATGCCCATAGCAACCCCCCATAACCCCATCCCTAAGCCCAGAAAGGCAGACCTGACTGCTTAAGGGAAAAGTTACCTAACACTCAGTTTACTTAATACTCAGTTTAGACTGAATTCAGTTTAAGCCTAGATGGCTTACTGGAGTCCAACTGTTAAATTATTAGGAATTTTGCAAGCCTGTTGTTAAACAGCCACTATAAAAAAACTGAATTATATAAAACTACATTTAAATAAATGATATTGAAAACAGAGCTAATTAATACTCTGAATGCATCAGTTCCTACGTTTTTCCTTACTGTTTGTGACTTGAAGTTATTGGCGTCCATTGCATGCAGCTGATGGAAACGCTGTACAGGGAGGGTTGTTGTTATACCGACCACCCTTCCCACCTCCACACTCAGGGGCATCATGCTGGTAGCACGGAATCGGCTGTGCTAGGTCTATTTACACCCCAGAAGTAACATAAATCAGGGCTTTCGGGTCATAGAGCTGGTCTGCAAACTTCGCCAGCTCCCCTCTGGCTACCATCCCTTCAATTTCTCCCTGAGGTTGCCCTACTTGCTTCTCTTCTTCATTTAACATCCACTTCTTTGTTTTCTCCTTCCGTTTGTTCATACCGTGAGACTGTAGCTCCCTTCTCGTCTCTCTGACCACGTGGCCCCTCCTTCCGTCCCTCCCACCTTATGGCTAAGAATGTTTTTCGCATAGTCCTAGTGCATGATTGATACATGATATATCAATCTATAAACTTCCCACCACCTAACTTACTGCGTTTGGAGGGACTGATTTGGCAGTATTGGCCATCTGCCTTTATGGTGTGGGTGTGTCGTGAAACTATCCAACACCAGCCAGCTGTCCTTTGCTTATCAAGAGACAGTGAGAGCCCACGGTGGAATCTGGAGCCCAGGTCCCCGGCATTGCTGACTCCTTGTTACCAAGGCGCTCTCCACAGTCCTGTTTCGTGCTTTTAATGCCATCTCGGTATCATTTAATTGGATTGCAGCACACTAAACATTTGAAAAGAATTCAAGCACAAGCTGCCAGCCTCTCTTAATGAACATTCTGTGAGTCATTGTTTGCCAAGAAAGTCATTCATTGGATAAAAATTGGGAGGTTGAATGAAGAAATAATTTTTTTCTCCTCTTTCTTCACAATAAAATTGTTTATTTTCCCAAGTAATGTGTTTGTCTCTCTCCGTCTGGATGCATGTGGACTTGTTTTCCCAGCACAGAAGAGGTTAACAGAATGGCTCTCCACAAATACCGTATTTAATTTAATGCCATTACACTCTATTATGTATTAAAGAGCATGAGATCCCACTGGGTCCCATTATAAGCTAAATTCCCACAAATGCTTTTCCTTCAACATACAGATGGCATACATTCTGTTCATAAAATCCATATTGGTTCACGTGCCCAACATGACGATACACAGCCTGGATCCTGGAGGGAAATGGTATGTCACCATTTCCATGTCATCACATAGCGATGGTAAGAAAAAAGAACACAGGCTCCTAATTTCCTCCTTTAGTACAAGACAAAGCTGAGACCCAGAGAGGCTGACACATCAAATATTGTACAGTGAGATTCTTCAAAAGTAAATTTTCATAGAAATATCTTTAGGACACAATGTAGTCTTGCTTTCCTGAAAATTTGCACCAAAATCTTTGCATATGTCCTCCCATTATAGCACGCATCTTAGGGTATAATATCGTGTATTTATTCTGGATTCTCAATTAGTCTATGAATGCCTTAACCATAAGGGGCTCTGTTAACCATAAGGGGCTCTTGCTGTTTCTCTACCACCCAGCATGGGGTACAGTGTAAAACTATTGCTTTGTACTTTTATATATCTAGCAAACACTTAATAAGTGTGTATCGGTTGAGTAGATATTTGTGTTTCTATTTCCCACAAAGAGACACTGGGGCATGAAGCACAAATATTGATCTATAGAAATATTTCTATCTCTCAGATAAAGAACAATAAGCAAGAATGAGAGTTACAGTCCTTTATTTGGTGACGGAATTTTGCAGGGGAGCAGTGTCTTGGACTCCACAGACTTTCCAAGTTTGCTGTTAAGTACATATATATTTAAAATTGTTATTTCTCCCTAATGAATTGAATTTTTCTTTAATCATTATTATAAGCTGCTTTTCTTTATCTCCAGTAATACTTTCTATCTTGAAATCTACTGCATCACTTATTAATATAGTACTGTTGTTTAGTTTAGTGTTTGTATTATATAGGGTTTTTCCCATTCTTTCCCTTTCAACTTATCCATGTCTTTATATTTCAAGGGCAATTTTTTTTTGTAAATGACACATAGTGAGGTCTTACCTCATTATCCGGTCAGATAATCTTTGCTTTTTACAGGATGTTTAGTCTATTTATGTTTAATGTAATGAAGGCAGAGTTGGATTTAAGCCTGTCATCTTGGTGTTTATTTTCTGTTGTTCTACCTGTTTGTTTTTCTGTTCCTTCTAGTCCAACTTACCTTTTACTTACCCGAGTATTCTTTTAGTGTTTCATTTTATTTCTTCTATTGACTTTGTCTATACTTTTTTGTGTTAATTTTTAGAGCTTACTACATAAATTACCTGTGTGCCTTGACTTACCTTCTACCTTCAAATAATATTATGTTACTTATCTTCAGCTACTTTGTGAATAATATAAGAACACCCTGATAGTTCTATCAGCACCTTCCCTTGCTCTTTCTGCTCTGTTGTCATGTATTCTGTTGCTACATGGGCATAGACTCTTCCCTGTGCTCTCTTTATATTTGCTTGAGGATGTCAATAGTCCTTTAAAGTATGGGTGTGCATATTGTTATTATGTCTTTTATCTGGTACCATTTCCCTTCAGCTTGAAGAAAGCCCTTTAGCATTTCTTTGAGTGTGATTCTGCTGCAAATTGTCTCCGTTTTTATTTATCTTTCATTTTTGAAAAATATTTCTATTGTGATAGAAAATTTTAGACTGATTTTTTATTTTATTTTTTTTTTGTCTTTAAGCACTTTAAAGTCTCCTTCTGCTCTCCTGTGATCCCCTTGTGAAGTCGGATGTCATTCTTATTGTATTTCCCACTTACGTAATGTGGCTGTTTCCTCTTCTGCTGCTTTTAAGATTTTTCTCTTAATCTGGTTTTCAAGCATTTTGCTGTGATGTGCCCAGAGATGGTTTCTTTATATTTATTCTACTCAGAATTGATGGAACTTCTTGGTATATACCTTTTAAAAATCAAATTTGGAAAATGCTTCAGCTAATAATTTCTCAAATATTTTTCTTTAATCTCACTCTGGAGTTACAATTATACATGGGAATGACTGCTTAATAGTGCCCCACAGATTAGCCAGGCTCTGTTCATCTTTTTTTCTAAACGTTTTTTCTCTCTGTTCTATAAACTTCTGTTGCCCTCTCTTCAAGTTCCCTGGTACCTTATTCTATTGCATTCTGTTACATCCATTCTACCGTTAATTCCATTTGATAATGTTTTAATTGTTCACATATTTTCTTTTTCATCCTTACAATTCACATTTATTTCTTTTTTTTTCTTTCTGCAGTTCTCAAATCTCTCCTGAAAGTCCCTATCTCTTCATTCACTGTGTCTACCTTTTTCGGTGTATTTGAAAAATATTTAGCTTAGTTATTTTTAAAGTTTTTGTCTGAGAATTCCCAATTCTGCATTATCTGCAGGTCAATTTCCTTTACTTGATTATCCTTTTCGTTATAAATCAAATTCAACTTCTTTGCATATCTTATAGTTTTTTTCTTGTATGAAAGACATTATGTTCAACAGAATTCTAGGGTAAGAGAACTACTTGATAGAAATGGCTATATCTGTGTTTTAGAATCTAAATTTAAACATTACGAGTCAGCACAAATTTGTCAAAATACTGATTCTTTACCCGACATGCAGAGATTGACCTCTGTATCAAGCTCCCTTTTCACCCATCCTGTCCCCATCCTGCTCACCTGACCCTAGACAGGAAAGCATAATTTTTGTTATTCATTGTCAGAGTCCTGTCCCAAGTGCAGCATCCACTGATACCTGTGGAAGCTGGCAGCAATGGACTGAAGAAATACAGAGTTTTGAAGTGACAGTAAAGAAAAACAAGAGACATAGAGTAGAATTAAAAGTGGGAGCTCAGGGGTCCATTGCCTGTCATGGGATTCCAGCAATGGCCCGGAGTGTTTGCTCCACTCTGATTTTATTGAAGTCTGTTTGCCCAGAGGATAAGATGAGGGAGGGAACAAAGACATCAGCTTCTCAGAGTGATCATATCAGCTCCTACTGTTATTATTATTATCCTTAAGGGTAGCCTTCAGAAATCTGAAATCTGAGCCTTGTATTGGGAGAGCTTCCTGCTTGAGATCACACACACAGATTTCTAGGGAGGTGTTAAGCTCTGCTAGTTCTCTAGCAAAACATCACCAGCGTTAATCTCCTCTGAGGGATTCCTGGGAGAAAGGCATTTTCCTCTCATCACCACCACAGAGGATTTTCCTCTGCAGTAAGGGATATAAGCTCTTCTGCCCACATCTCAGAACTCAAGCTACTCCCTTGGTCTCTGGCCCCTTCCCCTCCCCCGCCCCCACAAATGCAAATCTCCACAATGGGTATCTGCTTTGCCTGTTTAATGGGCAGGAAACGCCCTAGAAGATGCATCTTTTCTTAGGACTTGTGCTAGCCTCTTCTAATGACCATTATTCTCCTCAGAGTGCTCACAGACCCAGCAGGGGGTTTATAAGCTGTGTCCCCAACAGGCTAGAATTTCAGAAAAGGCAAGAAGCTTGCTAGCAATGGCTGGCTTAAATGTAAACTAGCTGACTTTTCTTTGTTCCAACTCACTCAGCTTACTTTTTAGTTTTTCTCTTTCTCTGGGGGTGCTTTCCTTTGCCAAGAATGGGGTCTTTGATCCCCATTCTCCCAGCAATTCATCTCTATATCCCTTCCCCTTTCTTCAGGAAATAGAACAGAGCTTGGTGAAAAGTAATGCTTGTTACATTTCTATATAAATCTAAAAACAGACATAACACACGTTTGTGTATATGTTTGTGTAACTATACATTAGTAGATAGTATGTATATAGTAGTGTGTGTGTAGTAGGCAGCAAAGTGCTTCAGTAGAAAGAGTAGTAACCAAAATACCTTGACTCAAAACTGAGAAACTTGCTCTGCTGTCCTAAGGAAATAATTTGTCCTATATAAAATTCAGTTTCCTCATATTTTGAAAGAATTAAATGGGAAAATGTATATTGCATACTTAGCACAGTGCCTGGTGCATAATCATCTTTAAAATGATAGAAGATTTGCTCTAATCTGAGTTAAGAAAAAAGTCAGTAAAATTAAAATTAATGTGATACGATTATTTCCAACAAAAATCAGTCCTGTCACCAAGGAGGAACTAGATTGGAGGTCAGAGACAAGGATAAGGAATTGGTCTATGACAGGTGCAGCTTGGATGGTGTCAAGGATTATGATAGTAACATATAGTAGAAGCATAATTAAAGTAGGCTTTTGCAGAGACTAAGGAGGCTTATATTAAGATTTGAGTGCTCTGGTCTAGTGGAAAGAGCACTGGATTTGGACATGGAAGACATAACTCTTTTATGTCTTCATTTACCTAGAAAATTAGGATAGTAATACACATATTACTTAACTTAAAAGGTTGGAATGACCTTTAAATGGGATGTGCTTATAAAAATCATGGGTTGAGAGTGTCTTATATATTTAATATTCACAATAGGATCACGGTAATTAGCAATTATAATTTACTTAATCTCCCTAAAAAGATGATAATAATACCTGCTTGTAAGATTTTCATAAGAAATAACATGAAATCACGTTTGAGGAAGTACTTTGTAATCCACAAAGCTCTAAAGCAGGTGTGGGGTTATTATTTTTAGTTAGGTAAATATCTGAACATTCACATGTCTTATCACAGATAGTAGATGTCAAGTTCTGTGAGGGCAGGAATTGTAATTTATTTACCACTCTTTGTTTATTTAAGACAAAGTCTCATTCTGCCACCTTGGTTAGAGTGCAGTAGCATCATCACAGCTCACTGCAACCTCAAGCTCCTAGGCTCGACCAATCCTCCTGCCTCAGCCTCCCACATTGCTGGGACTACAGATGTAATCATCATGCTTGGATAATTTTTTGTTTTCTATTTTTAGTAGAAATGGAGTCTTGCTCTTGTTCAGACTGCTTTCAAAGTTCTGGCTTTAAGTGATTCTCCTGCCTCAGGCTCCCAAAGTGCTAGGATTACAGGGCGTGAGCCACTGTTCCCAGCCAACTATTTATATGATAGTAGATAGTCAAGAAATACTCCAATGAGGGGATCACTTCGGTTATACAGTGTTTGCCTATTTGGGCCTCCCTCTGAATTATGGCGTATTCAAAGTTTCCCCAAGTTCTTTTGGTACAAGCTGGGTGCTTAATTTGGTGCAAAATTAAATCAGAATAAATTTTGAAGAATCGTAGACCTTCTTGGATGAATGCTAGAGAGCTTAAGACCTAATTTTCTGCTATAGAGTCCATTCTGAAAGCATCCTTTAGTTTAGCCCTCTGAAATATTCCAGCCTTTGATTTTGTAGATTTTCCAAAATCTTACAAAATAAACAAATTTCCTAGATGGGTGGGGTTGGGGTGGGAGAGGAGGGAAGCTAATTAACAAACTGACTTCATTCTTACAAGCCAACCTTTTCTCTGGAAGTGATACCCTTTCCTCCCTCCTCCCAAATATTGATGCCTATTCATACATCCTCCAGGACCAATCTGTTTCTCCATGAAAAATTCCCTAATCTCTTGCTTGGGAAGAGGCAGGAGTCCAGTCTGATGTTCTGATAACAGAGAGGGAATTGGGGTTAGGGTTGGGGTCTCACATTTTAGGATCCAAATTTCACTTAATTCTCTGTTCCTAGTAGGTCCTCTCCCCCTGCTTCTCCCCGTGCCTGGTGTTCCCAAGTTTAGAGTTTCTGGAGTTTAACTGCTCTCCCATACAGACTCGGGTGAGGGTGAGAGAGTACCGGCCACCCGACCGTACAGGGGAGGGTAAGGGAGGGGTTCTGGTTGTCTAACTGTTCTGTGTATAGTCGAAGCCAGCCCCCTTTTCAGCCAGGAGCCTCATCCTTGCCTTTCTGGGGATCTAATGCCTCCAAATCCTGGCATTTGGGATGCTCTAGGGTTAGTTAAATGGTTCTTTTCTCTTTGCCACCCATTCTGTTGGCAATCTGCGTTCAGCTTCTGCCCTGTTAGTCCATTTCTAAACCATCTTCCAAAAATGTAGTGATGTTTCATCTATCAGCTCCTCCCTCCCCCTTTCTTTGCTCTTTCTCTGTATTTATATATATACCTATAGGCCGTCTTTGGCAGGGCATAAAGATAAATGTTCCCATATTTGATCCATTAAGTTTGCCTGAAAGTCTCACGACAGCGATTTTCTAAAATGGAGACTTGACCCTGTATCACTCTCTTACTCCAAATCCTTCAAAGCCTGTTCATAATTTTCACCATGAGATGACTATGGTTTAGCTTACCAAACAAAAACCTTCATGATCGGACCCCAGCCAGCCTCTCCAGATTCATCACCAATTGCCTGCACAGTGAGACGGGTGGGATTGTCTGTGCCAGGTTCCCAGCAGCATGGCCACAGGCAGAACTGTCTTTCCTAAACTGACTTTGTCCCCTGGGTCACTGCAGACTCACCCAAGCCAGGGAGGCCAGTTAATGCCTTCCCCAGACCTTCAGAGAACCTGAAAGACTCAGAGGATGTGGCAGCTGTCCTCTCTACATGACAGGGAGGAGAAGCAGAGAAAGTCCATTTGGAAAGAGAGAAACAGGAAGACCGCCCTGCTGGGTCTGCTTCTCGGGTTCCAGTGTATTTCTGAGACCTACCTCTGTGACTGCCCTTTGCTGGTTGGGTTTCTGAGTGTCCTTATAATAAACTTCCTGCTTAGAACAGTTTGCAGCACATGGTTGGTATTCAATGCCTCCTACTGTTGCTCATTCTAGCCACTGAATGATTATGCCTCTCTGCTTTCTTGAGGGCAATGTCATAATTTGTGCCCACACACCTTCCCAGGGTCTTTTCTGCCTGAATGTCCTTCTCCCTTCTCTTACCTGCTAGATGGCTATGCCGAAACTTAGCTCAAGGGCCGTTTCTAGGAAGCGTTCCTTGACTGCCACCTGCTAAAACATCCTTTTCTGAGCATCTTTCTATCTTAGCATTTATTACCAAAATTGGCGAAAATTGTTAATTTACTCTTCTCTCTTGATTGTGAGCTAAGAGAAGCTATTATTACTTTGACTTTGTTTTCTAAATATATGCAAAACAAAGGAAAAGCTATGTTCATTATGGGAACATTCTGTCTGCTTCCAATTAATAGCAGCATAATAATATCTAACATATTTTTTCCAGATAGAATCCTTATTCTGATTATTCTTTCCTAGGTGAGTTAATCCCCAAAACTGATTTGGGCATAATTTATACTTATTTTTTCTAACACTGTGATTAAAAATTAAGAACACATGCCAAAAAAATAAAAAATAAAAAAAGAACTTGGATTTTTCTAGAATAAAGGGCCAATATGAACTTAGGAAAGGAACATCTCAACCCTCAGGTCAAGAAAATTAATTTCTTCTCTACCAGCTCAGAAACCATATCAGAATAGCAACTGATAGATTATCAGTGAACATGTTTAGAATAAAAGAGCAAAAATTCTTTGTTTTTATTCATTAAAAAAAAGTGCGGGGCTCAAATTTATAAAGAAAAGGAATAAAGAAGAAAAGCAACCGTACTGGGGAGCTGCTATGCTCCCATCACCATGCTAAGTGTTAGCATGCATTCTTGATTATTAAACTCTTGTAAATCACCCTGACAGGAGGTTAAATCCAGCTACCCCATGTCCTGAAAAAAAACTTAAGACTCCAAGAGGTAAAGTAACTTGTTAAAGCCATACAGCTAGTTAAAACCAGAATTTAAGCTAAAGCCATGTCACGTTTTTAAGAACCGACACTCCCAATTATTACACGCTTTTACCAACCCCTCTGTCATCAGTAGATGATGGATGTAAGAGTTATTCATAGTCTTCTCATAGTTCTTTTCTTTTTCTCAGTTCTCTATAATAAGCATAAATTACTTTTACAATAAAAAATTACTTAGAAAAAAAAAAGCAATTCCCTTAGATCAATAGAAGGGCCGGGGGATTATATTCCTTTGAAAAGCTAAGTGTTAATTATAAGGTACCTTATTTTTTATGAATGTGCAATAGGAGATAGGGTTCAGGCAGTTTTCCCAAATCCTTACTGTTAGTTATCAACCAAGCCCCCTGGATAACTTATGTCCCAGCATGGGCATCTATGCTCTTGTGCTTCTCATTTTATGCCCTCAAAGCCCTGTAGGGACCCATTGCTCCCCTGTAGTATCTGGGGGCTTTGATGGGGGGGTCTTTGGCCACCTGCCGTGTCCAGGGGAATCTCTCATCCCTCTGAGATGCCGTTTCTCATCAGCCAATGGGGGTCAAGCAACTCACCCAGAAGGCATTGGGAGAATGGGATGGGGTGATTATAGGTGTTGGCACAGGGTGGTGCCTGCACCCAGCGGCCACAGGGCACAGTGGTGGCAGTGGTGAGCGGCAGTCCAGAGAAGCGCTCAGGAGCTCAACTCACTCATCTCAACTCTGATGTCCGCCGTGTGACTAGGAGCGAGTGCCTTCGCCTCCCTAGGCCTCAGCTTCCTCATCTGTACAGGGAGGTCCATAATTAGAGAGCTGATACGGGGAGGAAAGGGCCCATTCAGTAAAGCACCGGGGACCAAGTTTGGCTCTAGTTTGCTGGTGCTAGAAGTGAGAATGATGGGAGTCATTATTCAGAATGGTCGTAATAAGCAGTCCTGCAACAACTTGAGAACCATGTCTTCCTTCAACATGCAGACCCCTGTCTGCCCTGCGGAGATGGTGAAACCCAGGGGCTGCATGCCAGGGACGGAAAGTTACCAAAGAGATGGACAAGAAGCAAGCAAGCTGGCTGCTGTAGCCACTCTGGAGAAACAGAACTGACTTTCACCCACAAGTTGGCTCAGATGTTGTAACTGATGACCCCACGGCCCTCCCCCAACAGGACACAAGAAGGTTTAGTACCCTCATGTCAAGGCTTTCTGGAGAAAGCAGCCAGGCCTCCCTTGAGTATGAAAGTAGCTCTAGGGAGAAGGGGTACCAGACTGGTTTGAGTTTTCCTGGTAGTTCGGGGTAGGAATGGGGTGAGCACTCCTTGTTTTGCTTGAAAAACAAATTAACCTGGGGAAGAGTACCTGGAGAATGTGGAGAGGGAGGTGGAATGAGGATAGTCCTGGGTTAGCCAGGATGGCCACAGAATGCAGCTCTACAGAGGTGACTTTTGAATGGGGACCGGAGTGGGAAGCCGTAAGCTCTGCATTCAGAAGGGAGTGCGTGCCAGCTGCCAGCTTCAGCAAGGCCGGAGTGAGCTCAGTAGATTCAAGTAAAAATAAAAGATCAGCAAGGGAAGAGAATGTAAGAGATCGTTGAGCATCGGTGCAGGTGATAACAATGGTGATGACTGCGTGCTTAGCAAGAAGATTCAGATTACTATAGCCAATCATCTGAAGTCTGTTAGGAAAGAGAGTGGTCTAGTTCTGTCTGGCTCCAGTGGGAATCAATTTATAAGGAGTGGAATTTCCTATGTTCCATATAAGAAAGACCTTTCGGATCAGCTCAGCACCCATGAGTGGTAATGAGCTCCTGGTCACTGGCTGAGGGGTTGGGAGTGCGGGACCCAGTGGCTTGGAAGGCCTGCTTTTAGCTCTGAGTCTGTGCTTCTGGAAAGAGACCCTGGAAGAGGTGGGAAGTGTGGGGGATATGTCTGTCCCCTTAGCTGCCCTGGCAGCCGTTCTCACACCCACAGGGCTAATGCTAGCTTCTTTCTGTGCACTGGGCTCCATAGCTGTGGGGATTTCTGTTTAAACACTGCTGATTGAAGCCTAGTTTTAGTTAGTGGCTTATTTGCATGTCAAATTAAGGTTCAAAGAAATGCAAATATGAATGCTTATTTGCTCAGATAAATTTGCTTTAGTAACCTGGAGGAAACAGTAGGCTCATCCAGGAGTTAATGAGACAACTTTGGCCTATCAGCTTTTCCTTCCCCATTACCTTTGGCCTATTCTTTTCTCAGTTGCAATTCGCTTCCACTCAGCTAACCCGTATGATACCCACAGTGTGGAAGGCAGTGTGCAAAGCTGGTCACCCATGCAGTTAAGTCAACAACTTTCCTCTCTGATAGAAGAATCAGTCACAAGCAGGAAAAAGAAAAGGATCATGAATACAAACTAAATACAATAATAGAGGCAGAAATAGACAATAAAATAATGCATCAAGCAAATAAGTAAATGGCACCTATTGTGTGCCTGATCCTGTGCTAAGAACTTTGGAAGCAAAGAAGAATGTTCATTTCGATTGGCCGGAGAAGTCAGAAAAATATTCATCAAACTTGTGCTTGCTTCTTTCCCTTCATGACCTCCCCTATTTTTGACTAATACTCTGAGCTCCTTGAGCAAGAACCTGTTTCTCATTCCTCTTATTATCACCGAAGCATGACCCTGAGTAGGGTTCTTAAGGAATAATTACTGAGTGGATTGATGAGTAAAGACATGAGAGCCTGTGAGCTGGACTTGCCATGGCATAGCATCTCAGCAGGGCAAGGTGGTGAACGCAGTTCAAGGAGCAGGGCTCAGGTATGAGGAGGTGGAAGTCAGCGTTTAGGGCAGCCCAGGGGTTCCAAGGTGGTGCTCCGTTCAGTAAGCTGTGTGAAAAGAACAGGAGGAGAGAACATGGAAAGGACTTCAGGAGGGGCCAGGAGAGTTAAGGGGAGGAGCTGGAACTTCATTCTGGAGGAAATTGGCAGCTCTTGGGAGTTTTTGAGCAGTCTGATGCAAGATCAGAGTAGGATGGCTTTATGGTTCTCTCCTTGTCATGGTGTAAGCAGGAGCTGTCATTAGTGATTAAACAACCATCAGATGAAAGATCAAGCTTGAGAGGAAGTTGGAAAGGCAGTTACCTTGTGTGCGTGTGAATACGCACACATTTCTGTACTTGTGAATTTGAGATTCAGGAAAGTCTGCAGATATATATGTGTATATATACTTTCTTTTTTTCTTTTTTTTTTTTAAGACAGCCATCTCACTCTGTCACCCTGGGTAGAGTGCCGTGGCATCATCATAGCTCACAGCAACCTCAAACTCTTGGGCTCAAGGGATCGTCTTGCCTCAGCCTCGGGAATAGCTGGGCGTACGGGTGTTTGCCACAATGTCCTGCTAATTTTTCTATTTTAATACAGATGGAGTCTCAGGCTGGTAACTCCTGAGCTCAAGCACTCCACCTGCCTTGACCTCCCAGAGTGTTAACAGTCCAGGCGTGACATCACACCTGGCTATCAGCTTTGTATCTTTATATCATCTTGTCTTGTTTCCCCTCGTTTTTCTGACTACCTTGCACTACGGCCCCTTCGTTTTTACTCTTGGGTGTTAACCTGTCCATTAATGTGCACTACTTAAATTGTCCCCTGGCGGAAGTCTAACCCCGTCCTCTTCTGCTGAGAAGCCTTCCTCACTCACCCCAACATCCCATCTCCAGTGCTTTCCTGACGCTTTGCCTTCACTTAAAACACATTTGACATCCTTGGCATTCTCTCTCGGCCTGGGTGAACTGCAGCACTTCATGCATTTATCTTTGAACATCCTTTGCGTGGCAGGACAGAATCCCTATCAGGACAGTCCCTGGCTCCTGGCTGCGAGGCCCACATCGTCCTGCACAAGTGTATCTTCAAGACAGTGGTGGAAGGAAAGAGAGAAAGAGAATTGTACTTTCCGATAGAAACTCTATTACAGAAAAGCCTGGCCCATCATTTCAATGGGCACGGACACCTTCCAGATTACAAACACCACGAGGGCAAAGACCACATCCTGTTGTTTCTGTATCCCTGGGCCTAGCACAAGACCTAACACAGACAGATGATCCATGAGTATTTGTTGAAAGAAAGAACAAAGGAACAGTGAACGGTAACAGGCCCCCCTGTCCCTCATCTCTCAAGCGTGGGAACCCAGAGGCAGACGCTGGCCAGCAGCAGTTTTAGGACTCCCCAGGTCTTTGTTGTCTTCTAGAAGCAGGTGACTATTGAGATGCCTTTCAGGATCTAACTGATGCAAACACCTTGTTTCAGATCTTCTGAGTTACTCCGAGGTCTGAGCAGCAACCCTATTCTTGGTTCTGAAGAAGAGGGTAGCCATGATGGTAATAAGCGGATAAAGCTCACCTCTCTTCCCAAATCAATCGAATTAGTCCAGCATCACTGCACTGTAATTTTTTGCCCTTTTAACATGTCAGGGAAAGTCTTAGTTGCCTCTTATATCAGTGGGAGTGTCCGAACATAATGCTACGGGGCTTGATTTTTAACCCCGTACTGATAAAGCATTGAGGTTTGGGACTGGTTTCGGTTGTTTTGTGCTTTGCTTTGTTTTGCTTTTTCTTTCTTTCGTTCCTTCTGATTTCTTTTTTTTTTTTTTTCCCCTATAGAATAATAGCATGGATGAGTGGTTTTTGAGGTCCTAAAGAAAAATACATGGGTATACCTTGGTTTTAGTCCTTTTATGGGAGAATTTTAAGTGTTATTCTTCAAGGTCATTAGATAATGATGACCAAAGCCAATAATTACATTTCATGTATGATGTGCTGGGCATTGTTTTAAATACCTAAATACCATAAGAACTCATTAAGACTTACAACAGCCTTATGAAAAAGATATTTCTTTCTTTCTTTTTTTTTTTTTTTTTTTTTGAGACAGAGTCTCACTATGTCACCCTGGGTAGAGTGCCATGCAGTCACAGCTCACAGCAACCTCAAACTCTTGGGCTTAAGCGATTCTCTTGCCTCAGCCTCCCAAGTAGCTGGGACTATAGGCACCTGCCACAACGCCCGGCTATTTTTTTTTTGGTTGTAGTTTTCCTTGTTGCTTTAGCTGGCCCGGACCAGGTTCGAACCTGCCAGCCTGGATGTATGTGGCTGGCGCCCTAGCTGCTGAGCTACAGGCACTGCCATGAAAAGGACATTTCTATCATGCCTGTTTTACAGATGAGGAAACTAAGGTACAAAGAGGCTAGGTTCATCATTCAAGGGGCCAGAGCTAATGAGGAGTGGGGCTAGCATGGGAAGCCAGACAGCCTGTCTCCAACATACCCTTTCTCTATACCAGTGATTTTCAACCCGTGTGCCACGACACACTGGTGTGCTGTGAGAGGAGCTTAGCTGTGCTGTGAAACTTTTTAAAGATCATTAAAGATCATTACTTAAATTATTTTCAAAAGAAGTTCAAAGCACAGTAAGTATACTCTTTCTTTTACTCTTTTATTTGATCAGCATAATGGAAGTGTGCCGTGGAAGTTTAACTATAGGTTCGAGTGTGCAGAGAGATTAAAAAAGGTTGAAAAAATGCTGGTCTACGCTGCTTGGGTTGCTAGCATTTCAGTATGAGCTTTGCTTTCTCAAAAACCTCCCCCAGAAGCATCAACTTCACACTGATGTACTTGGCCTGCATATGTCCAAAATGTTTGGGTGCAGAAATTATTCATTTACTCAATGCACATTTATTGAACCCTCGCTGTGTCCCTCACATTGTTTTAGGATGTAGATATACGCCAGTGAATAAAAGACAAAGTCCCTGACTTCCTGAAGCTTGTGTTCTGGTTTAGTACAAAAGACAATAAATGAACACAATGCTGAAAGCAAAAGCAACACCACTGATCATCACCACAATGCAAATTAGAACCACAACGAGAGAGACCACAGCTGTTCAAGGGGCTATTAACGCAAAAGTGAAAGGTAACAAGTGTTGGCAAGGATGTAGAAAGAAAAGCGTCCTTTGCACGCTGCTTGTGGGAGTGTGAATTAGTGCAGTCATTGTAGAAAGCAGTACGGAACTTCCTTCAAAGATTAAAACTTGAACTACCATGTGATCCAGCCTTCTCTGGGTTTGTAATCAAAGACAATGCAATCAGTGTGTTAAAGAGGTATCTGAACACTCATGTTCACTGCAGCATTATTCAGAATAGCCAAGCTGTAGAATCAACCAAAGAGTCTCTCAATGGGAGGAAGGATGGAGAAAACATGTACAGAATGGAATAGTATTCAGCCCTAAACGAGAAGGCAATCCTGTCATTGGTGACAATAGGGACAAACCCAGAGGACATTCTGCTAAGTGAAATAAACCAGGCAGAGAAAGACAAACACCACATGACTTCACTGGTGCATGGAGGCTAAATAGTCCAAGTCACAGGAGCAGAGAGGAGAATGGTCACCCAGGGGTGTAGGGCAGGAGGTGGCGGGGAGGGTTGGGGAGCTGGTGGTCACAGGGGACAAAATCTCAGTCAAACAGAAGGAGTACATTCAGGAGATCTATGACACAACATGGTGACTGCAGTTAATAACAACATATTGTATACTTGAAAATGGTGAAGACAGTGGGCATTAAGTACTCTCGCCACAAAACAGCACATGGCTCGATAGCAGTTCCACCATGGACACATATTTCACTGCACAAAGTTGTAGACCATAAATGTGTATAATTTTTGTCAATTGAAAACATCTTTCGAAAAAGCAAACGTGGACCTATATTAGATCAGATGCTATATTAGGTTCAATGGAGGAAAACGAAGAGAGAGGAAGGGCAGGAGAGGTGCAGGCTGTGAGGACGGCCCGCTGGCAAGGCGGCACCTGGGTCAGGATCTGAAGGTAGAAACGAAGTTCTAGGCAGGGGCTGCTGGAGGACGGAGGAATAGCAGGTGCTAGAGGGTGGGAGATAATGTGACTCTTTCGTAGTCCCGCAAACCAGTGCCTAACTTTGAGCTCACCCACTGTTGTATCTTCTTGGCAAGCTGCATGTGCCTTTGAGCTTCTGTTTTCTCCTCTATGAGATGAAATACTAACATACTGCCAGGACCAATGAGAAAGTATAAGCCTGGCCCAGGAATGGGGGACATAGCCCTGATCTGCCTCGGCTTTGCAGGTTCCCCCAGACAGTCCCCGGAGAGAGGCTCCATTTGTTCCATCCGTGGAAGTGGGTCACGGCCCAGCAGGCAGGAGCCTGCGGGTCCCTTGTGTCCTGAAGCCTGTCTGAGTGCCATGCCCCCAAGCCTAAGGCAGGCATCTCATTTACCTCCTCATTTGCTGTCAGCAGACCACAGCGAAGCTGGGTCCAGGCAAGGCTTCCAATAAGACTGTGCCACTGGCTGCCAAGTGAAGAATGACTTGAGCTGTTCCAAACAAACAAAGTAAAACAGTTTCCAAGATGTGGGCCTTTTGTCTGTGTGAGCAGGGACATGAGCAAACACCAGCATGTTTCAGTCTGAAATGGCTTCTGGAGAAATTGCTGGCACCGTGTCCCCTCATTACATAATGTCTGTCCTCTTTGGCAGTGACCTTGGTATTGTCTTTGGTATGAAAAGCATCAAGTCTGGGGCTCCACAAAAACTTACCCTAGTTAACTGTTTTGTGCACCTACTTCTTAGAGCCACCTGACTATGCCTGTAAACATTTAATCATCAGTTCTTAAAGTATTCACATAAACTTATGAAGGTCAGATTTATTTGTTACACAAATACCTCTTAAGTACCTATTCTGTAACTAATAGGGTTCTAGACCCCGGAGAGGTTAGGAGAGACAGGTGTACAGGAAATTATAATGTGATAAGTATACAAGATATAGCTCACTACTAAAATGCATGACCTTTGGCATTAGATATGCTGGGTTAGAATTCCCGGTTTCATTTTATTTGTGACAAGTGAGCAAGTTATTTAATTCTCCAGGGCTTCATTTTGTCACCTGTAAAAGGAGAACATAATAGAGTTAGATAATAGTTTTTAAACATTTGACACTGCGCCCATCCTACGGTAAGTTATACAAATACAATCATGGATTGTTATCATTACTGGTGTTGTGATAGAGGTGTGAATGAAGAGCCACAAGTGCCCAGGTCCTGAGGCAGGAGATGGTATAATGGCTGGAATCAGGTGGTAAAGGTGGCATTGTCTTTGTCAAAAGAGAAGGGAAACATTTCAGATATACGGAAAAGTGAATGGAGAGATGGAGATGGGAATGTGTCATTTGTTTATTCAACAAATACTGGGGTGCCAAAAAATGTATACACATTTCAAGAGATCTTGGTGGAAATAAAATCGATCATTCCAAAAAATGTGTAAAATTGATCATTCCCCCAAAATGTATGAATGGTGGGTAAAATGGATGTGGGTAGCATGCCTAAGTAAACTTAACCAGTAATGATACCTCCAGTTCAACTTTGAAAAATTATACATAGACAACATCTCTGAAAATGTGCGTGCCTTTTTTGGCACCCTCAGTATTTGTTCAGTTTCCACTATGTGCTCGGCATTGTACTAAGTTTTAGAGATGTGGACTGAAACAGACAAGTTCTCACCCCATAACTTACATTCTCCAAAAAAAAAAAAAGAAAATGGAGTGGTAAGAAGTGATAGTGAGAGGGAATTTTTTTAAAAGAATAGTCAGGGAATGCCACACCAAATGAGAATGGAGCAAAACTTTTAAGAACATGAAGGTGGATGCCTTGCAGAAGTCTGTGGGAAGAGCATTCCAGGCAGAGGGAACAGCAAACTCAGACCCCTGAGGCATAAACCAGCCAAACATTTTCTAAGAACACTAGGGATGCCCCTGCAAAACAGAGCATCTTAGGGCTGAGTACATTGAATACTTTTTCTTCCATTCTTGAGATACTTTGCTAAGAAGAATATTTTCCATCTCCATCCACATAAACATGAAAGAGGTAAAGTCTCCATCTTTCTTTAAGGCTGCATAATATTCCCTGGTGTACATGTACCACAATTTATTAATCCATTCATGGGTCAATGGGCACTTCGGTTTTTCCATGACTTAGCAATTATGAATTGGGCTGTAATAAACATTCTGGTACAAATATCTTTGTTATAATGTGATTTTTGGTCTTCTGGATATATACCTAGTAGAGGAATTATAGGATCAAATGGCAATTCTATTTTTAGATCTCTAAGATGTTTGGAGAATTTTTTTATTTTTAATAGAGACAAAGTCTTGCCCTTGAACCTGGGGTGGAGGTTGCTGTGAGCTAGGCAACAGACTCTAGTTGGGGCAACAGAGTGAGACTCTGGCTCAAAAAAAGAAAGGAAGGAAGGAAGGGAAGGAAGGATAGAAAGGAAGCCCATTGTAAGTATGTCTATAAATATGAAAGAAACAGTGTGATATGAAATTGAGTGAGCGTCTATGGAGGTGATGTTATGTTGGGTATGATTAAGCTGAGCCTTCAAGGATAGAATGAGGCTGTCATGAAAAGAACTAACAAAGAGCATTTCAAGCAAATACAAAGGCTGGGAGGTGGGAAATGGCTTGTCGGGTGTAGTTGTACACCATGGAATATTATGCAGCCTTAAAGAAAGATGGAGACTTTACCTCTTTTGTGTTTACATGGATGGAACTGGAACATATTCTTCTTAGCAAAGTATCTCAAGAATGGAAGAAAAAGTATCCAATGTACTCAGCCCTACTATGAAGCTAATCTATAGCTTTCATTTGAAGGCTAAAACCCAATTATAGCACAAGAAATGGGGAGGGGGCAAAGGGGAGGGGGGAGGATGGGTGGAGGGAGGGTGATTGGTGGGATCACACTTACGGTGCATCTTAGAAGGGTACAGGTGAAAATTACTAGATGTAGAATATAAATGTCTTCATATAGTGATTAAAAGGCCATGAAGGCTATGTTAAATAGTTCAGTGAAAATATTTCAGATTGTATGTGAGGTCAGCACATTGTGCCCCATGATTGCACCAATGTACACAATTATGATTTAACAAAAATTTAAAAAAAAAATAGATTTTAAATGTGTAGCAGCTAAGCTATGTGGAAACTTCTTCCAAGCACCATACATGCAAATTTGGAAGCAGAGGATTTCATTCTAATCAATCTCAAATCTAAATGAAAAATTTTTCCTGTCAGGAATATACTTGATAATATATCCTAAACAATAATAAATATATCTTTCATAATGGGATTCATTTTTGTTATTAAATCATAGCTGTGTACATTAATGCAATCGTGGGGTACAATGTGCTGGTTTTATATACAATTTAAAATATTTTCATCTAACCGGTTAACATAGCCTTCACAGCATTTTCCTAGTTATTGTGTTAAGACATTTATATTCTAAATTTAGTAAATTTCACATGTACCCTTGTAAGATGCACCATAGTTTAAATAGACTGTATCAAACTAAATCCCTGTGTCTGTCAAATGCAAACATGTCGGCATGTTTTATATGTGCCAATGTGTCAACTACATCTTAGCAATTCTACTACGTGGGACAAAGCCTAGTGAATTGCAAGAAAAAGGAAAACAATGCCTTTCATACAGAAAAGCCACCTGAAGAAAAAAGGTTTGCAATGACATAACTTCTATGCCTGTTTATTAGTATGGTAATGGACAGAGTATGAAAGTTATTGGATTACAGTCATGGATTTTGATACAATGAAGAAACAATTTTAATACATTTATTTGTAAATTCTATGCCTAAATTTTAGAATAGCTTTGTATAATTTTATAGAATTTATCACATAAATGTTTAAACATATATCTATATACATATACATACACTAATATACAATGATGACCAATTAATAAATCACTGTTAATCAATATGAATTGGTAAGTTATAAATAAAATTTATATTTTATGGGATGTATGTGTTGGTGGTATATTTTAGCAATTTTAACATATTTTTTGATTTGTTTTGTCATCATAATGAAATATTGATTTTTATACCTAATTTTGTATTAAGACACCTACACACACACACATATACACCCCAAACAAATTATATAAGCACCAAACTATGCAAAGTATAAATTAATCCTAAATTTCAAGGATAAGTTTTTTATCAATAGTTCAACCTTTGAAAAAAAATTTTTTTTGCTCCTTTTACTTGAGTAGTAGATAATTCACAGATTTGTTAACACCAAAAAGTCAAGGAATGTGCTACAGCTGGGACTAGCCAGGAAGAGAACAGGCAGTGGGAAGGTTGAGACGTTGCCTTTTAGATCATTTTTTTTAATTAGCTTGATTAAGCATTCCACATTGCATATCAAATCATCATATTGTACCCCATAAATGCATATTGTGATGATTTAATAAAAATTCAGTTTAAAAATGTTTCTTTCTATCCACCAGGTCTGGGAAATCAGTAACTGAAATACTCCTGCTCTGAGGAGCAAGTAGCCAACCCTCACTGTGTTCTTTATTTTCTTTTGAATTTCAGATTAATATGAGAGTACAAATGATTAGGTGACAATGATTGTGTTTGTTAGCTAATGTCCCTAGTGTAGTTGTGCCCCTCACCCAGGAGATGTGCCATATACCCTTACATTGTGCCCATTCTGCGAGAGAAAACCAGTATCCCTCCCTTCTCTCCCCTTTTCTCTCCATCTTTCCTCCTCCCCCCAACTTGAATTAAATTGAGTTGTCTCTTGTGCAGGTATATATTAGTTCATTTACTGGATTCATATAGTATCGAATATGTTGGACACTTGCTTTTCCATTAGAGAACATTGTCTTCAGTAAGGTATCACGAGAATGAAAAGCAAATATCTTGACTGTGTTCTTGATTGGTCTCTCCCTCTTCTCCCCATTCTGTTCCATCCTCTCCAACACATTCATATGCAGATTTTTCCATATGTGCTGGCTCATGTCATAGTGACAGATGATTACTGGTCAAGGTCACTAGCCTCGGGGTGCCTTTACCAGCTGGAGTTTTCTGTCACAGCTGGTTGAATTACTCCTGAACTTAAGGAAGGAAAACAGCAGCCAGAATGAATCATGGGGACTTTGGGCAGGGAAAAGGGTGGTATCTATGAAGTTTGTGTGCATGTTTATACATATGCAAGCGTAGTCATAAGTGAGGCCTGTCATTTTTACCACTTAGCCTCCTATAAAAATTCTTATAGCATCACCTTAAAAAATAGTAAAAAAATCTCCTGAACACTTGCCACAAGTAGATATATGCCAATGCCTTGCTTTTCCTGCCTATTCCGTGTTGTCCAGCAACAATTGCACAGCTAAAGTTAATGACAGATTGCAAAGGGAAGACTTAAACCTGCCGAACAGGGCCAACAATAGAACTGGTTTAGTCTTGACATTGTAGAGGGGTAGTTGTTAGCTAAGTCAACCGACAATCACACAGTGGAGAGTTAATAAAAGCATACAGCAACATTTTTCTCTAGAAGAAAATTCAAGACGGATGGAGAGCCACTTGCCTACTCTTTGCCTTAGCCATTAAATGTCCTCTAAATATCGTTAATTATTGATGAATACAACGATGTGAGGATACAGTGCTAGACAGAAATACAAAAGTATGATGACAATCTTCAGAGTTCACAATCCAATGTTAAAAAGAGATGTCACCAAGTTACATGCTATGGGAAACCACACAAGAGAGCAACGGCATAGGGTGGACTGTGGTGCTTTCATGAGCAGGAAACACAGCAAATTTGTTGAATAAGGAGTGAAATTCACTGAGAAAATAGGTGTAAAGGGTGTTCTAGAAAGAGATAATGACAACATGAGAAAAGGCCTGGGAAAAGAGGCATCATGTACCCTAAGATATATGCCTTAGCATGACACACCTTTAAAGGTATCTCCCATGTGCTCAACTCATGAGTTTGACGATCAACAGTTCTTTCTAAGAGAGAGTTAATGCTCCTAGCTTTGCTGGGACTTTATTCCAGAAATTACTCCATACAGTTCAACCTGATGATCCCTTTCAGCTCAACTTGGCAATATTTC
Source organism: Perodicticus potto (assembly GCA_963574655.1). Classification (NCBI taxonomy): domain Eukaryota; kingdom Metazoa; phylum Chordata; class Mammalia; order Primates; family Lorisidae; genus Perodicticus; species Perodicticus potto. The sequence goes on from CAUYRH010018158.1 coordinate 22,435, forward strand.
TTTATCACCTCAAAAAATTGACTTGGGCTTCAATTAAATGAGGAAATTGTAAGCACAGGCAAGGCAATTAGAGGGCAGTGTAGGTGAAGTAAGGTGGGTAGGATTACTTCTCCAGGCTGAGTTTCAAATTCAATGTTAGTTAATTAACTCCATAGAGTTTTAGCTTCTCCCCTCGTCCAAATGTAATCTCCTTCCCACTAGTCAACAGAAAGACAAGAAAATAAGATTTTTCAGAGGCACAAAAAATGCAGGGCATTCAGCCTCAGGCATGTGAGCAAACCTTATGAGACTACAATTGCTATTTCAGGTCTAAGCCACCACTGTCCTAGGCTGAACTAGGTAATTACGTCAGTATTGATGTCATTTTGCTCTTCCTGTTACTGAGATTGCCAGAAAATACAGGTAGGTATGTGAGGGGTACATAAAAAGAAATCATTTTGACAATTATGTCTGGACCACCTATACATTCAAATAAGTGTTATCTCCAGAGAAATAATTGCCATGAGAGTTTACTAAAAAAAGATCACATTTGTTCCTAAGATGTTAGCATTATAAAACATTTTTGTTTTCTTTCATTTTGTTTTTGATATTTGTTTGCTTCTAGAGCCTCAAGAAGAACACAGGATATGAAGAATATCTCACCCTATAAATTGATGTTTTTCAATTGTGGGCAATCCCCTCAATTGAATGCATTTGGCAATATCTGGAGACATTTCTCATCCCAACGACAGAGGATGTGCTACTGGCATCCAGGGAGGCCGGTGATGCTGCCAAACATCCCATAACACACAGGAAAAATATTACCACCCCAACAAAGAGTTATCTGACCCAAAATACTGATAGAGCTGCTGTTAAGAAACTCTACTCTAAGTTCAGATTTAATTTCTCAAAGTATAAGTGGCTACCAAGGCCATGCCTGTACTCTTGATTTCATATCCTCTTGATTTCATAAGTGCCTCAATTTGTCATCAGGTCCCACACTCCACTGCAATGATTCCCACCAAATCCCTGGCCACATGTGTGCTCCCTTACTCCCAGCCCTCTGCCTCCCTTAGTCTCATGACACTTAACTCTGTTACCTCATTCTCCTTTTATCTTCTCACATCAACCATCAACTATCAACCATCAACCATCAACTATCTTCCCTTCCTTACATCCATTCATTTCCCATTTAGATGATAAAGATAGTTTTATATGTTCCTTACCAGTACCCACTTTTCTCTCTTTCTCTCACCTTTAGTGGCACCCAATTTATAAATCTCCACCTCTAGATAAACTAATTTTCCACTCTTCCTACATTTATTTATCCAGGTTCCTGAGCAATGCTGAAGAAAATCTTGCAAAAAAAACTGTTGGCGTCAGGGTGTTTATTAAATCCTCCCCTTCCGAGCTCTCTTTCTCTCCCACGTTCTTATTTATAAGAGTTATTCTTATAAATAACTCTTTAAATTTTTCCCCCTCTCTACTCCAAATCTTCACCCACATCAAAAGATTTGAATTTTATTTTGAACAAAAACACCAGTCTAGCAATCATTTATCTTCCTATCCATATCTAAAATTTGGTACAATTCACCCCATCTTTTTCACTTTCCAGCTGGTCAGCTCTACTTCAACACCTACTCCATTCCACCATTCCACTTCTTAACTAATCCAAAGTTGGGTCTCATCCCTCATTCTCTTTTCACCTACAAATTTAATATTATTTCAACCAGCGAATGTCTATGTGTCTTCCATCTCCTAAATAAAACTCTTAGTCTTCTGTCCTCTTTTAGTTATAACTCCTTCTCTTATTTTATTCAGAATCAAGCTTATAAAAAGGTATGTTTTCCCTTGGTACCTTCATTCCATTCTATGTAAGGCAGTAAGAGTAGATATATAAGATGTGAAAGTAGCAACACTGACAGAGTCAGTCACTGACTGCCTTGTGTGGAGAGACCTACAGCCCGGCCTTTGACTTAAGTAACTAAATAGAAAGTTGCATAAGACACAAAGAAATGGACTTCAAACAGGAATGCAGGACTTCAAACTGCAATCAGGGGCTTGAGAGGAAAGAAAATGTTGACCTTAAGTCTTATTTATTGTACGACCTCCACAACCATACTTTCTAACTGCTCAAATCCAAGTTTTTTTGTCATAGTGGTCATGGTAGGCTAACTGCTAAAACAACTCCCACATCTTGATGGCTTTGTACTATAAAGGTTCCTTTTCTCAGGTTAGTGGTAAGGTAAAGAGCCCTCTGTTCCATATAGTCATTCAAGGACCTAGATTCCTTTCACTCGGTGGCTCTACCATGCCCAAAGCTAAAAGTCTTCTACTAAATCTATTGCATCTAGTAAGCTGATGGAAAAGAGAATGTGCATGGGGAGGTCACCTAAGCGGAAAATACTTCATACAGTTCATTGACATAAATTCAGTGATATGGCTCCACCCAATGCATGAGAGAATAAGAAATGGAGTCCCACTATGCCTAAAAAGAAAAGGAAAGAAACTTGGGGATTATAAATAAGCTTGGGTTACAATGAGCATCTCCAATGTGAAGCCCATTCTTATATTCCCTCTCTTGAGGAATGGACCTCTAGCCCAGTCAACCTGATGTAGGAACCTGTTGATGGCTGTCACCTTCTACAGATCTGCCACTATAAGCATAAGTAATATTGGTTCTTTCTACAGAACACCTGTGGAATCTGCCCCTTTCCTTCTACCCATTTCATGTCTAAAGCCTTAACCACTCGGCAATCTCTGCTTTCTACCCATTTCAAAAATACCTTGGGTGGTTCATGTTCTACTTGGAATGTTTAGGAACTCCTAAACTTGTCTTTTGCTTAGAGTCTTACTCTTGTCTTCAGTGTAGTTTCCACAAAGTAACATCCTAAAATGAAAACTGTCTGACCACGTCACCCTCAGCTTAAATTCCTTTAGTGACTAATAATCATCCTTACAGTAATCCAGATTCTTCTATATAACAAATGAGGCCCTTCATTATCTGGACCCCATTTACTCTTCATCCTAACATTGTCACTCACTGATAGTCTGCATTCCTGCCTTCAAATTACCATACCTTGAATTCCTAGATTTCTTTCTTACATCCTTTTAACCCTAGCCATTACCTAGACCAGAAATGCCCTTTCTAATTTTCTTTCCCTACATTCTTCTCTTGGATGACTCCTATTCAAGCCACTCATCTCTATAACCATTATCTCCAGAAAGCCTTCACCATCCTTTAGAATATCTAGCTCCCTTCAGTCAGTTTCCAAAAGAAGGCCCCTGCACAAACCTCCTTCATAGTGTTTCCCTTGCTGTCATTTATATACCCATTTTAGTTCATTCACTAGATACTTTACCCATCTGTATCCCCAGTGCCTAGATAGCATCTGATATATAGAAATCTGACATATAGAAGTACTCAACACATATCCATGGAACTCAAGCCACATACATCATTAAAATGATAATTGAATTATTATAAGTTGTTTTTTTGTTTTTGTTTTTGTTTTTTTGCAGTTATTGGCCAGGGCTGGGTTTGAACCGGCCACCTCCAGCATATGGGGCCAGTGCCCTAGTCCTTTGAGCCACAGGCACCACCCAAGTTGTTTATTTTTTAAGCGACAAAGAGGGTTTACTGCCACCTTCCATGACCTAACATGTGCTAGACAAAATATTAATGTTAGAAAATAAAAAAATCAATAATAGTAAATAATATCTTCCCAAAAGTTGCACTCAGAATCATCAAACTGCAATTGTCTGTTCTATTTCTGAAATATTGGTGATTACAATCCTTCTTTTGAATATATTTTCAACTGCTTTTTCCTATCCCCTTCCATTATACTCATCTGATTAAAAAAGAAAGAAATTTTTCCTAGTCGAAACATTCTTTGGCTACTTTGGGGCTTAATATAGCTAGAGAAAATTCCATGATGGATGCTGACTGGGCTTATGCAAACTGAAACCATTAAAGATGCCCATCAATCCTACTATATTTTTTAATACAATTTATTATTCCATGCTCTTAAAATTCCATTTCATTCCTCATTTCTTCTCAAATATCCAGCTTCTTTCCATGCCTCAGATTTCAGCCAATGACCTGAATGATTATTTCATTGAGATAATGGAAGCAAGCAGAATAGGAGTCCTGCTAGCTACCTTTCATGTGTATGTATATCCTTATCTATATTCTCTTCCTTCTTCCTGTTACAGTAGAAAAGATATTTGTACTTTCATCTAAGATAGGTTCTTCATTTCTATTCTAAATTCTATTCCTTCTTTAATCAAGGAATCTATTTTTTTAAATTATTCATCCTCTCTACTGCAGTATAGAAGAGTGTCTTCATTCTCATTCTCTCTCTCTCTCTCTCTCTCTCTCTCTCTCTCTGTCATGAATCATTCTCATCAGCATTAAAACATTCTCATTAACATTGTCCATCTTAAAATACAGCTCTCCTTGACCTCCCAATCCTCTCCAGTTCCTGACCCATTTTCTCCTCTCTTTTACAGCAAACTCCTCTAAAGTTTTGTTGCCTCCTCAATCTCCTTTTCTGTACATTTCACATAACTTCTCTTATTAGGAAGCCACCACGTCCACATTGCCAGATTTAGATGTAAACTCTCAGATGTCTTCTTAGCCACCTGATCTGCACTATTTAATACAACTAATCAGTCCACTCCCCTCCTTCAAAAATGTTCTTCCTTTTGTCCCCAGAGCATGGTGACATGCATGGTGAAACTCTTGGTTTTCATTATGGCTTCTCCTTCCCAGTCTTATGGATGTTTCTCATCTTCCTGGTTCCTGGTTTCTAAGCACCGTATGACTTAGAGATCAGGCCTTGGGTTCCTTCTTTCTTCTAGCCACAGAATCTGTACATGATTTCATTTAGTCTCATTACTTTAATGCCAACTATAAGCTAATGACACACACACATTTAAAAATCTAACATCAATTTCTCCTCTGAGGTACAGACCCTTATTTATAGCTGCCTACTCTATAGCCATAGCAAAGAAATATTTCAGACTGAATATACACAACTCCTAACTCTGTATTCCCAGTTGAACTTATAGTCCATCAGCCATACCTCAGTAAACTGCAATTTCAGGTTTCATGGAATTGCTCTCATCAAAAATCTTAAAGACAGTTGGAATTCCTTTTTTCCCCTCTGATCTCACATCTGATCTTGCTGTCTTTGTTTTCAAAATATACGTAGATTCTAGGTATTTGGGGGGACTTCCACCAATATTACCATGAGACCAAATCATCATCTCTCTCCTGGGTTTTTATCATAGCTTCCTAACAAATTTCCTTATTTCACCTCAGGATCCTTGCAGACCTCCTCTTAACATCAGACAGAATGATCTTTTAGAACGCAAGTACTGTCAGGTCATGTAACTTCCAGTGCTTTCCATACCACTCAGAATAAAAATAAAATTCTAACCACACATGACCTTACTCCTGCTCTTCCCATGTCTCGTACCACTCCTGTCCTTGCTCACCACCTTTTATCCACAGTGGCCACCGTATGATCCCTGGAGCATCATACACTCTCCCACCTTACATTTATTCCTCTGCCTGAAATATTCTTCCTTCAGAAAGACAAACGGCTTAACCCTTCTTTAGCCTTCATTATCACATCATGAGAGATATCCTCTGTACCCTCTCTCACTAAAATCAAACTCTCTCCTTCTCTGCCCCTTGCCTACTTTGCTTTTGCTTCTTAGCGTTTTTCACAACTGAATATTATTTACCTGTTCATGAACTATATCCTCCATTATGATACAAGAATAAAGTCAGCTCCTCGAGGGGAAAAACGTTTGTACTACTCAGTGCAGTATCTCTAGAAATTAGAAGAATTGCAGTCCTGTAGTAATAACGATCAATGGATATTTATTATGTAGTATCTAGACTGCTTGTGTCAGGCAGCTTTAGAAATGACAATACAGACAGGATAGTATGCCATCGTGGTTAAAGCTACAGACTCTGATTTAAATCCTGGATCTAGTGTTTATCATCAATGTTATTTGATGAAGCCTATCTGTACACTGGTTTTCTCATCTACAAAATGAAAATAATCTTAGTAACCAAATTAAAGGAATACTGAGAGGACTAAATTGAACTAATGTATATAAAGTATTCATAACAGGACTTGGGAATGATATTTTTAGTACCTGACCATTTGCAAAGGAATTTTACGTACCTTAATATACCCCATTCTCACAACCACACTGAGTCATACGTAATCTTGTGTTAGAGATGAGACCAAGGCACAGATGAGCACATAAGAGTCCATACATGTGTGCACACATGCATGCACTAACATCCGCAAAGACACAGAGCCTGTTCTGCTTGATGAGCTCCCATTCCCCCTTCACACCCCATGCCCACATTGCTCTCTGAAGCTTTGCCTGACCATTGCTGCTCTGAGGGTACAGAGTGGCCTTGACCTCTCTTTACCCTACTGCCCTTGCTGCTGACCTTAATGAATGGATTTCTTCCAGCCTTGTCTCTCCACTACACTCTAAGCCCCTTCTAGGCAGGTGTCATGCCTTTCCCATCATGGTGCTATGCATATAATAGGAGGCCCATACTTTTTTCCTTTGGCATGACACAGTCAGCCAGAATCCACATGTCTCTGGCTTTAACACCAATTGCACAAGCTGCTATTGAAGGATGGCCTACCTGATAAAATCTCTACTGCAAATTATTCCCTCAAGAGTGTCTCGTGTGTCACATTATTCCTCTCCCATCTCTCCAGATGCTGCAGTGATCCTCATTTTAGGTATAGCTGTGCCAATAAAATTACACTGCTGTTTTCTGGTCCTTAAGTCCAGCACCCAGGTGCCACATAGTGGTAGAGAGAAACTATTTGTCTTGATTGTTGTCCATATTGTTTTGATTCAGCAAAGAAAGGAAGAAAGCAGTTTTGATATGATATCTCAGAGGGTCAAAGGACATAATACTTGCCCTATTGATCACAGTTGGAGAAGTTAGCAAGCAATTGTCTGCGTTGTGGAGAGCACCCTGAACACGGCTTCTGCTTCTTCTTAACTTTCCAAAAGAAATTATGTGTGGAGTTCCCCAGCAGGAGAGCAACTTGGAAAGAAATTTTACTCCTCATGCTAGAACATATGGTCATGCAGTCACCCAGATTCAGTCTCCCATGATGTGTGTAGTAAATGGTAAATTGGGACATAGCCATAATCCTCCATCTCTTTCTGTGGCCACAGCCCCTTGGCAATTTTGTGTAATTGCAATATAATTGTGTGTGATATGGCTTATATCCCCTTTTCTTGAATCTGACCTGGTTTTTTGCCTTTCTTTGCCCAATGAAATGTGGTGGAAGTTATGAACTGTCAATGCTGAGCTCAAGCCTCAAGAGTCTCTACGTTTTATTCATTCCCTGATGAACTGTCTTGTAAACAAACCCAAGCTACCCATCCGAATGGGTGATGTGGTTAAAGTCTGCCACAGTGATGAGTAATAGAATCCAAAGCAGAAGAAAACTCTCAATAGTCTAGTCTCTAATGATGATGCTTTTTCCTGTGTACATGTTCCCTAACCCTACCCTCCCCAAAGTTATTTGCATTCATCATAATGGAACCAACACAATTATGTCCGCTGGAAAAGAGGGCATCTTTCTGACCAAGAGTTTGTCATATAGTTTACTTTGCCAGTTAATGTTCTTGCAGTGGCAGATTCTGTTACTGTCCTGTCTGTAAGCCATCAGCACTCACCTCTTCTTTATATTCTAACTCTAAGGCTTCTAATGGAAAGCAATGGGTCCCTGGCACAGAGGTTTTCCCTGTCTGCTGGAGCCCAGAATCTGCAAGCCAGCTTTAGAAGTTAGTATGTGAATACCTGAATACCCAGGTTCACTCAACACACAGGTGGGAAAATTCTGAAGCACGTTCTATACTGTTTCTTGTTGTTCTCATGGGACTGATCTCACTGCTCACTGCAAGAAGCAGCCTGGGAATATAGCCTTTGTCACTTCCTTCACTCCCCAATCTCACTACCTCACTTCTGGCCTGGCATCACTTTGTAAATTATTTGCAAGTACGTCCTCATCTCATTGTCTACTTATGAGAGAACCCCATCTAAGATACTTGACAGGCAGGGATCAGCAAGCTTTTTTTCTTTTTTTAAAAATTTAAGATTAAGACGAGGGTACAAATGATTACACTGTTTGTCTTTATTAGGTAAAGTTCAAGTTGTAGTTGAGCCCTTCACCCAGAGGGCATGCTGTATACCTTTACATTGTGCCCCTAGGTAAGAACTTATAAATCCCCCTAAGACTTTTTTCTTAAAAGGCAAGGTTTGTGGATTATGTGGTTTTTGTCACAACTATTCAACGCTACAGTTGTAGCATAAAAGCAGTCATAGATAATACTTTAAATGAAGGCACAAGAATGCATTCCAGTAAAACTTTATCTACAAAAAATAAGTGGCAGGCCATATTTGGTCCATGAGCTATAGTTTGCCTACTCTTGGGACCACCTAATAGGATGATTCTAGCTACCTTATACAAAAGAGAATTTATTGGAAGGATATTGGATAACTCTTAGTCAAAGAAAATTTAGAAAACTGGGATTAGAAAGGAGCAGGAATAGGGGTCTAGGAAACAGAAAGTTATTATGGTTTCTTTAAAGCACAGCCCCAGAATTCATCAGTTTCAGCTGAGTTTTCTACCACTAACTCTTTCCACTCAAGTGTCAGTGAGTCAGAATGGAGAAATCAATAGAAATGGCTCGGTTCAGGAGTCCACTCTTTGGCTTGGGGAGGGCAGGGCTAGAACATTTGATTGATGATCCTGAAGGATCATACCCAATGAAAAAGAGGTATTTTGCCCATAGAAATCAGGGTGATAATGCCAAAAGAAGATGAATTGGATGGTGCATGGCCACAGAAATGTCCGCCACATTTGCTGGTCTGTCATTTTGTTCTATGTTCTATGTTCTGTGGGTTCCACGTTAATACTTCTTTTTTCCAACTACCCACGTGATCCATGTTTTTCCTTTTCAACTCTGACCTTCTTCTCAAATTTCCTTAACATTCTTCAGGATCACTAGTACTTAAGAAAGTTTATTCATTAAATAATAGAACTAATTTGCAACACAGGAAAACTCATCTGTTAATTTCATAGTTCTGCAAAATATTAAAAGGGTGACTGTGTAAACAATTCAGCACCCCAAATCCATCCATCCCTTCACATCTATGTCATTCTCTGTTAAGAGATCTTAGAAGGCCATCCTGTGCTGTCTGTCCATAGTGCATTTTAGTGGGCAATATTTCACTAATAAATAACTATGGATATCTACAAATTTTCCAGACAATTCAAATACTGAATAAAACTAAGCTGTCATAATGCTGCTGCTAATTCCTGTTTCTAGCCAAAACATCTTCCTATGATTGTATTAGCAACGTCTGTATAGAGTCATAGTCCTCTGCACACCAATCTTAGGATTCTGGCCCTACATATGGCAGTGCTACATGGATCTGTGACATTTTATAACTCTTCTTAAGTAACTTAGAATAAATGTCACCAGACTATTGGAAAAATAAATGGATGACCTTTAAATCTGATCATTAATTAGCTCTTTCCTTGTCCAAGCATGACTTTCTGTCCCCCTACACCAACTCCAAATGTTAGACTTATCTGAACTTGACCACTCTAATTATCATAGGCCTAATCTTACTTTGACCATCTTGTGTTCAGAGCTGGAGAAGTTGTTTATCAAATGTTGCTCACTGCAGTGGGGCTTGACTTCTGTAATCCATTTAGCATACCATTTTCTTTTTGTTGAATAAAAAGTTTAGGTGGGTGGCTTATTGGTGTTTTAAGTGTTATTTATTGGGTTAACTAAAATTTATTTTTAAATTTAACTTGATCTTTATTTTACCATCTAAATGTAGCTACTAGAAAATGTAAAGTAATACACAGGAAGACCATTATCCTAAGTGACGTATGTGAAGAACATAAAAACAAACACCAGATGTACTCACTATTTAATTGGAACTAACCCATGAGAACATATGAGTGTCGAAGGAAGTAAAACCTAATAGACATCAAACAGAAGGGAGAGAGATGAGAAGATGAGTGAAAATCCACTTCATGAATACAATGAATATTCTCTGAGTGATGGGCACACTTAAAACCATGACTCAGCATTATAAAAGTAATCAATGTAACCAAAAATATTTCTATTTTTGTAATACTTTGAAATACAAAAATAAAAATAGAGCTATATGTACATAAGGTAGCTAGAATCATAATCCATATATGTACATATAGCTATATTTTTATTTTTGTATTTCAAAGTATTACAGAAATAGAAATATTTTTGGTTACATTGATTACTTTTATAATGCTGAGTCATTGGTTTTAAGTGTGAGTATGGGTTTAACGTACCCACATCTTACACAGGGCCCTTAATAAGTGTAAAATGTGCATACATTTACAATGTGTAGAAAGATTTCTGTTAACATAGGACACCTACCAATCACATAACCACTCAGAGATTTGGCTGCTGCTTCTTCCCTAGAGAGTTTAGTCATGTTGTGAATAAACTAATTTAAAAAGAAGTCTACGAACTAAATTGAAAACATTTCAGGACTTTCAATGTTAGTAAAAGAAAGAAGGCTGAGATCATAGTTAGCTACATTATTAATAATACCCATAGCAACTATACAATCAGAATGCCATCTGTTGGGCAATGATAATGAGGGACACATTACAGAAGAAAAACAGCACAGAAGAATAATCTTTCCTACCAGAAGAATCAGGAGCTCCTATCTGTTTATTTGCTTTCCTGAAATGCTCACAGAACTTGTTTTGGTGTAAAGTTTAAGTGGAGCTGACCATTTCTTTGTTAGTCTTTGACTCTCATTGGTTCTATCCTGCACAAATAATCAACACCAAACCCCAAGATTTTCTGAATAAGGACTGGGAACTTAGGGGGAGGAGGCAGTAGAGAAAAAGAAGAAAGGAAAGAAAAAAGGAGGGAAGGAGAAAAATAGTCAAACATGTGTGTTCATCTCTAAAGCAAGGTAAGACTTGAACTGGATCCTGGGGAAGTTTTAATCTTTGAAAATCATTGATTTAAGGAAAACATTTAACCTCAAAACAATGCTTTCAAGAATGTTTCACTTCTACTTGTGAATGAAAAAAGTTTGTGAATGAAAACTTTACACCAAAACAAGCTCTGTGAGCATTAGAGGAAACCAAATAAACAGACAGGAGCTCCTAATTCTTCTGGTAGGAAAGAATGAAGGAAAGAAAGTGTACAAAAATAAAATGTAATAATGATGAAAAAGAAGAGTAAAGAGGAGATGAAGAGGATGAAAGGGAGAGAAAATGGAGACAGGCAGATTCTTTGGCCTGTCTTCTTCACGTGGGATACACACTTCTTTATTAACATGAAGAGGCAATAACCACAGACTTACCAAGCACCTCCTCCTCCTCAGACCAGGTATGGGTTGGACACTTGGTGCACATCTTCTTCAAACCTCAACCCTGCATGTAAACATTATTCTATTGCTCCCTTGAAGAAACTAAGATTCAAATAAATTTAGGTAAAATACATTAGCCAAAGTCACTAAGTGGCAGAATAATTTAAATTGAAGTCTACCAAACTACAAAGCCCATTACTTCTCCACATCTCCTAAAAGATCTGCCCATATCTTCACCCTACTTTTTCAAGTGTATGTTATAAAATCAGAGTTTGCTGCTTGATTAGGCTCTGATGAAAAGGCAACCTCTTTGAAGTCAGCTGTCCCTCTAGAATCTGGGGTAAGTATTGTCTAATATAGTAGCCGACTACATAACTTAGAAAATCATTCCTGATCTCAAAGTCCTAAATCAAAAATAAGAATGTAAAATGCCATTAATAATTTTCATATAAGTTATATGTTAATATGATAATATTTGAAAATGTTGGGTTAAAACAAAATATTTATTTATGGCCTCATGTGCACTTGTTTAATTTTATTTTTTAAAAGGAGCAACTGGAAAATTTTAAATTGTTTTTGTGGCCCATGTTATGTTTCTCTTGGATAGCACTGCTCTGGGCTATAAAGAGAAGGCTTACTATTGGCAGCCAAACAGCTTACATGTTGTTGCAAGCATATACCATAAGATTGTAAGAAGGTTCTTCTGAAAAATTAAATCTGTCCACCTGATGGTGAGTGGAAGACACTGTGTGCCCCACCCTCCTTTAATAGACATGGGCACTCACTCTGCAGCTTCAGTGACTATTGGCTGTTAACAGCTCACAGCTGCTCCCTTCTCTGGAACAATTTCCCTGGTCTGATAGTAGCCACCTGTTACACCCCTCCTTCACCTTCCTACCTCAAAAGAAGCATCCAACAATCAGCGATCTCTATGTAGGCGCCCAAAGGCCAGCATAGTCTCAAAAGAGTGGTCTAAAAAGTGGAACACTTCAAGCCCCAAAATGCCAATGATTTACCTGCAAAAAGAAAGTCATAGAAATTCCATTTAAAATCTCTTCCCATCTAGAACACATAAGAAAGAACTTAAGCCTTTATAATAAATATTTAATATACAGATTAAAAGTAGTACCTTCATTCGGGCTACATGGCAGGTACCCAGGGCCTCTTGAGAGGGACTGTCCTTCCTTGCTTCAAGGACAGACAAATCTGTGGTGCTATTTATGACCCAGAGTCCCTCATGGAACCTACCAAGCTTAAACTTTATGTTGCTTTGTTCCTTCCCTTGACCTATTCTGATTAGCTCCCTTCTTTATGATTATGGGAATTTTTTCTCTTGGTTGGTTGGTTGGTTAGTTTTGTTTTCTGTTGTGAAGATACTCTCAGTAAATCACAGGCACCAAATCCTTCTGTCGGGTTCTAATTCTAGAGAACCCAACCTGTGACCTGATGAGACCCATACTTTTCGTTGACTTTCCACAAGTCAAATGTTATGCAGGTGTTAATATTACTTAAAAATATAGCAAGCATGGCAATGCTTTGCCAACAATTATAAATGGTTTCAAGGTCACAAGCTTATTAACATTTTTCTTTATGCCTGACTCCAGTATAAAGGATATATTCTATAATATGATGGCTGTTATCCTCCCTTCTGATTTCAAATGAAATGAAAAAAAGAAAGAAAGAATATTAGAGATATCTTCCTGAAATTTATTGTATATTGCCTACCTAATACTGGATTAGAGAAACAAAGGTATGGTAAAGTCAATATGGACTAGCTAGCCAGGAAAACAAAAGGAGCTGATTTTTTTTTTTGCACACCAATTATGCCAAGAATCAAACTACATGCTTTTATACTTTTATGTCCTTTAACCCCTGATTGATGTTCCTGTTTTACAGGTGAGAAGACTGAGGTGCACAGAAGCTCTTGTTCCAGTTCACTTATTCAGTAAAAACTAAGAGCCTGAGGTACAAACATAAACCTATGTGAACAGTGTTCTACCAATAATTTTCAAACTTTTTGGACTGCTCATCCCTCTGACAATGAATCTACACACTCAATATATAAAATTCTACTTACAATAGGCTACTTTAAAACTATAAGTAGATTTTTAGGCCAGGTACGGTAGCTAACAGCTTTAATCCTTTAATCCTAACATTCTGAGAGGCCAAGGTGGGTGGATCTCCTGAGCTCAGGACCAGCCTGACCAAGAGTGAGATCCCATTGGTATGGAAGATAGAAAAACTAGCAGGTTGTTATGGTGGCACCTGTGGTCTCAGCTACTTACTCCACAGGCTGAGGCAAGAAGATGGCTTGAGCTCAAGAGTTTGAGGTTGGCATGAGCTATGACCTCATGGCATTCCACTAGGGAAACAGTGAGACTCTGTCTCAAAAGAAAGTAATTTTCTTTAAAAAATCATAATATTGGTAGGGAAGTAAGCATAAAATCTATGCCATGTCACCATTTTGCTATTCTTTATTGTGGTCACATTAGAATACTCTTCAATCCACACTTTTCTTTGCAGAAATCTTGTAAGATCATTTGTCTATTTTGTGTTAGTTTGGTTAAAAATAAACAATCGCTGTGAATCCACTTAGCATTGCACAATGTTGTGAGAAAATGAATGTAAGGGATGCTCAGTTCCCCCAAGAGACTCTAGGTACCTGTCAGGAAACCTAAATGAAGGTACTGCTCTTAATCTGTAGATTAAATATTTATTATAAAGGCTTAAGTTCTTCATTATGTGTTCTAGATGGCAAGGGATTTTAAATGGAATTTCTATGACTTTCTTTTTGCAGGTATATTAATGGCATTGTGATGCTCAAAGCATCCCACTTTTTAGACCACTCCTCAACCTCATAATACTTCCTGGGGGGGGTTAGCATCCAGCCATTGTTCCCCCACCACTTGATTTCAGCCTCTACTACCACAGATCTTTTCACTGGAATCAATCAGTGTTTGGGTTTCCTTGCTGTATAACAACCATTAAGACTTCCTGACTAATTCAGCTGCTTGGGCCTCCATCGTACCTCATAACTAATACCAGCAGAGAGGTGACTGGGGTAGAGATTTTATCTAACAATCCCCTACACAATGCCTTTTCTTTGGTGTGATTTTAAAGCAAAGGAAGAGAGCGTCAGCCTTTCATAAAAAACAAGAGTTGTGCAGAGGCATTGCACAACTCTTGCCCTACAGCCTCTTTCACTTCTCATTGATTTCTACCAATTACATTAGGACTCCCTTCTTCCTATACACCCAGGTCACTCCCAACCTTCACATTCCTCTTCTGTTAATTCACACAGGTTGCTCTATCTCTGCTCAAATGCTCTTATTAAATCATGTGATGGCCAAGACACAAAGAGTCCAAGGCCAAGAGCCCAAGCACTCAGTATCACTTTCATACTCTACCACTTTGGCGGGAACTTTGCATGACTTCTCCAAGATCTAACTTTCTCTTCTCTAAGATGGGATAGTAAATGTAGAAAGCAGGTTGAAGATAGGTGTCTCTTAATAAATGTTAGTTCAATCTAGAAAGTTCTTGTCCAGGAAGGCACATGCAGTTCTTTATTTTTTAGTTTGACAAATAAAATTGTATAAATGTAAGATGAACAACGTGATGATCTGATTACATATATAGTGAAATGATTTCCGCAATAAAGTTAGTTAACATCCAATGCCTCACATAGTTGTGTGTGTTTGTATGTGTGTGTCTGCATGTGTGTGGTGTGTGTGTGTGTGTGTGTGTGTGTGTGTGATGAGAATACTCGAGATCCACCCTCTTAGCAAATTTTAAGTACACAATACAGTATTGTGATTTTCCAGACTACCATTTCACCTTCCCTGTTCCGGACAGTGCAGAAATTGAACTTCCTTTCTAAACCTTTATATCTGTTTTTGTCTCTCACTTTTACCTACCTTACTACTCCTTTCATTTAAGCTCTTGTTATCATCACTTTTCTTCCCCAAGAGTTAGCTCTTTTTTTATTCCTGTTTTTTTTTCCACTATGGTTTTGAATGTTTCTTCTTCTAACATGTTTCCTTTCCTGATTTTCCTACTACCATACTTCACCCGGATCCCCTTTAGCAGACCAGTACAGTATCAGAGGCTGAGGATTACCTGCTAACAGCTCACAACTATAACCTTTTTCTGAAAATTGCCCTCTGATAGGAGCTGCCTCACTCAGAAATATCTGGAAGTCTATGCCTTCCTTGTGGGAAAGCCTGCAGCCAGTGACTGGCTGATGCAGAGAAGTAGAAGGCCAGTGTGCTTGTCTCAACCTCATGGTCCAACCACGTGCTGGCATTTATAACTCAGAACTCCCCATGGTCAGGTTGGGGCTACATTTCAGTTACACCTGCCCACCTTCTTCCTCATAGTATCCTACCCCTCATTTCCTTACAAGTTTCATCTGAAATTCCTATTGCAATAAATCATTTGTGTAAGAATCATTGTCTGACACAATTTTTAAGGGACCGAAATAAGTTGACTTTCTATCAACTTTTCTCCCTCAGTAACTTTTCCCTTTCACTTTCAAATTTCATTTGTTGCTTCATTTTCACCTTAAAACTTACAAAACACATATTTTCTCTCTCAAGAGACCAATGGTAAACAGAAAGATAGATCGTTCTTTGGAGGCTTTCATTTTCTAAAATATTTCTGTAGTTTCCTGGCACCTCTAAAATGTCCCAGTTTTACCAAATTAGTTAATCACTGCTTGACCAGCAAATACAGATATAGAAATTTTAGCTAGCAAAAGACATCACTAACATGAGTTCCAAAATTGCTTTCTTAAATCTGACCTTGTCAACTTTTTCTTGGCTGAACACAACAAAACCCCTTACTCATGAAAGCCAGGAGAGGGGAGATAATCTGGCTGCTGTATGGCTCAGCTGTCTCTGTTCCTCTGGTACCCATGGTCCCTAAACTCCATCCAAAGTACTGAGTACTGAGTACCTCTTTAGGATCCACATAGAAATGTTCTCTGTATTGTACACCTTGGCAAGGGTTCTCTTTTCAAGTATGTTGGGGAAGCTATACACGACAGACTTCTCCACTGAATATATCCTCAATTATTCCATAAATGCACAAATTGCATGCAAAGCATTTACATGGCATAGATGTGGTGGGGGTGGTGAGCAAAAGACCCAAAGTCTCTAATTTTGCTCTGGCCATTGATCTACTTCACCAGAAAATTTTCCACTCTCCAATCCATTCCGTGATGCATCATTATTGAACTCATTATCAACTGAGGTTTAAGCTCTGCTGCAGCTTGGTTAAATTCCTGTGAATTCTTGTAAAACTTGTCTGAATGAAAGCCTCTTTTCTCCAGCAAAGGATGAACAAAAATTTGTACAGATTGCTTTGCAGACAAATGGCCTGAAATTGTCACTGTTCAAGTTCTTGAAGAGGTGATACATTTACCTGTGCTCATATAGCTTCTTTGCATTCAGGCTATCGTTCACCTTCTTTGCAGAGAATAAATGTAAAACCTACTTTCTTTCACCTTTGTTTAATTAATAGAAACACTTCCCTGAGGATTAACTTCTTTAAAATTTTAATGGAGTCCCTGAGCTCTCGAGTTGCTTTGCCTTTGCCGTGACACAACACATAATTGTTATGATTCTTTAGCTTTTGTAATTGTGTGACTACAATGTGCACATTTGCTAGAAGGTTAAATGGGTTGAAACATGATTTTAAAATGGGGTTAATGAAGGAGAGAGTTTATAGGCCATGCTGCTTCTCCTAACCCACACAGATGATGAGTGCTTGAGATCCATCACTTTTCAGTGAAAAGTTGCACTGGGCTTGGAGGAAAAAACCCTTTAATCTAGGGCCAAAGTGAAAGTAGAATTTTCTACTCTCTGTAATGAATGAAGCTCCAGAAGTAGGAATTTCCCTCAGGGGCTCTGCAAATCTGGGAGCACAGTCAATTCCTGAACACCATGCAGTGGAAATGAAGAATTCATATTCTGTCACCTCAAGAAATGAACTCAACAAAGCATTGCAACCTATTAGCCAGGCATGAGAATCACTTACCTAGGTCATCTGAAGACACATCTCTTCTTTCAGATGATTTTTGCTCTATAATTGTACGATTGGGATGTTCCACATTTTACAGAGAAATAAATGTAATTCTGGTTTCAATTTTAAGAGGCAGCAAATCCTTAAATAAAACAGTGACATTTAGCTATGACTAAAATGAGACCCTAGAAGAAGATGATGGCTATCTTGATATCTGGAAGACACGTGTCTAGACAGCAGAAATAAACCAATGGTTGGAGGTTACATTGAGGCTGCTGGTGGTGTCCAACTTTTTAGCTCCTCTGCACCAGATTAGAAGAAGAAGAGTTGTCTTGGGTCACACATTATATCCACAAACACTGGGAGGGGGATTGTTGTACTCTCCACTAATAGGCACAATGTAAGAGTATATGGTACACATCCTAGGTGTGGTCACAACTGCAACAGGGACTTTACTTAAATGAAAACATTACAACCTAATCACCTGTACACTAATATTAATCTGAAATAAAATATCCAACAAAAAAATACCCTGGTCCAGAAAGCTTCACACCAGAATTTTATCAAATCTTCAAAGAAGAGCTTACTCCCATCCTGCAGAAATTATTCCAAAAAATTGAGGAGTAAGGAATCTTCTACAACATGTTCTGTGAGGCAAACATCACCCTCATACCAAAACCAGGAAAAGACCCAACTAAAAAGGAGAACTTCAGAACAATTTCACTAATAAACATAGATGCAACAATTCTCAACAAAATCCTAGCCAATAAATTACAGCTTATCATCAAAACAGCCATACATCATGATCAAGTAGGTTTCATTCCAGGGATACAAGGCTGGTTTAACATATGCAAGTTCATAAATGTTATTTGCTATATCAACAGAAGCAAAAACAAAGACCGTATGATCCTCTCAATAGATGCAGTAAAAGCATTTGATAAAATCCAGCATCCTTTTCTAATTAGAATATTGAAGAGTAAAGGCATATGTGGCACATTTCTTAAACTGATCAAAGCTATCTATGACAAACCCATACCTATTATTTTACTGAATAGAGTGAAACTGAAAGATTTCCACTAAGAACTGGAACCAGACAAGGTTGTCTTCCGTCACCATTACTATTCAACATAGTGCTAGAAGTTCTATCCAATACAATTAGGCAAGACAAGAAAATAAAGGGCATCCAAATGGGAACAAAGGAAGTCAAACTCTCCCTCTTTGCTGATGATATGATCTTATATTTAGAGAACCCCAAAGACTCAACCATAAGACTCCCAGAATTCATCAAAAATACAGTAATGTCTCAGGATATAAAGTCAATATCCACAAGTCAGTAGCCTTTGTATATGCCAATAACAGCCGAGATGTGAGGCTAATTAAGGACACTACTCCCTTTACCATAGCTTCAAAGAAAATGAAATACCTAGGAATATACTTCACAAAAGAGGTGAAAGAGCTCTATAAAGAAAATTATGAAACTCTAAGAAAGGAAATAGCAGAGTATAGTAACAAATGGAAGAATATACCATGCTCGTGGCTGGGAAAATTCATCATTGTTAAAATGTCTATACTTCCCAAAGCAATCTACCGATTCAATGCCATCGCTATTAAAATAACAACATTGTACTTTCAATACTTGGAAAAAATAATTTGTCATTTTGTATGGAATAAGAAAAAAACCCATATAGATAAGGAAGTTCTTAGTAATAAAAACAAAGCCAGGACATCAGCATACCAGACTTTAGGCTGTACTACAAGGTCTTAGTGATCAAAACAGCATGGTACTGACACAAAAATAGGGACATAAACATTTAGAATAGACTAGAAAACCCAAAAATGGTCCCACTGATGACCCTCCCTGTACCCATCCTCCCCCCTCCCATCTCCTCCCTCTTCCTTTTCCCCTTTTTCTTGGGCTATTATTGGGTTATAGCTTTCATAAGAAAGCTATAAATTGGTTTCATAGTAGGGCTGAGTACATTGGATACTTTTTCTTCCATTCTTAAGTTACTTTGCTAAGAAGAATATGTTCCAGCTCCATCCATGTAAACATGTAAGAGGTAAAGTTCCCATCTTTCTTTAAGGATGCATAAGATTCTATGGTGTACATATACCACAATTTATTAATCCATTTATGAGTCGATGGGCACTTGGGCTTCTTCCAAGACTTAGCAATTATGAATAGGGCTACAATAAACATTCTGGTACAATCTTTTTTATAAAGTAATTTTTGGTCTTCTGGATATATACCTAGTAGAGGAATTGTAGGATCGAATGTGAAATTTACTAAATGTAGAATATAAATGTCTTAACACAATAACTAAGAAAATGCCATAAAGGCTATGTTAACCACTTGGATAAAAATATTTCAAATTGTATATAAAACCAGCACATTGTACCCCATGATTACATTGATGTTTACTAGCTATTATTTAATAAACAAACAAACAAAAAAAAAGAAAAATCACCCAAAAAAAAAAAAAAAGAAAGAAAACTAGGAAATGAAACTAACACCTTATAGCCACCTAATCTTCAATAAACCAAATAAGAACATACACTGTGGGAAAGACTCTTATTCAATAAATGGTGCTGGGAGAACTGGATAGCCACATGTAAAAGATGGAAACTGGACCTCCACCTTTCTCCACTCACAAAAATTGATTCAAGATGGATAAAAGACCTAAATTTAAGGCATAAAGCAATAAAAATTTTCAAAAAAAGCATGGGAAAAACACTTGAAGATATAGGCCTAGGGAAAGACTTTATAAAGAAGCTTTCCATGGCAATTGTAACAACAAAAATATACAAATGGGACTTAATTAAACTGAAAAGCTTCTGTACAGCTAAGGAGACAACAACAAAAGCAAATAGACATCGTACACAATGGGAAGGTTATTTGCATATTTTGAATCAGACCAAAGCCTGATAACTAGAATCTTTAGAGAACTCAAATTAATTTTTTCACATGAAAAAAGCCAACAATCACATATATTAATGGGCAAGAGAGAGGAATAGATCCTTCTCTAAAGAAGAGAGATGAATGGCTAGCAAATTTATTAAAAAATGCTTATTGTCCCTAATTATTACAGAAATGCAAATCAAAACCACTCTGAGATATCATCTAACCCCAGCGAGAATGGCCCACATCACAAAATCTCAAAACTGTAGATGCTGGCATGGAGGTGGAGAAAAAGGAACACTTTTACACTGCTGGTGGGACTGCAAACTACTACAACCTTTTCTAAAGGAAGTATGGAGAACCCTCAAAGAACTCAAACCAGACCTCCCATTTGATCCTGCAACCCCATTACTGGGCATCTACTCAGATGGAAAAATATCCTTCTATCATAAAGATACTTGCACTAGACTGTTTATTGCAGCTCAATTTACAATCGCCAAAATGTGAAAACAGTCTATATGCCCACCAACCCAGGAATGGATTAACAAGTTGTGATATATGTATACTATGGAATACTATTCAGCCATTTAAAAATAGGGAGACTTTACATCCTTTGTATTAACCTGGATGGAAGTGGGACACATTATTCTTAGTAAAGCATCGCAAGAATGGAGAAATATGAATCCTATACATGCAATTTTGATATGAGGATAATTAATGACCTAGTACATGGTGGGGTGCAGGGGAAGGGGAGAGCAGAGAGGGGGAGGAGAGAGGGGGGTCGGGGGAAGGAAGAACAGAGAGAGGAAAGGAGAGAGAGGGGTGGGAATCTCAGTGTGTGACCCAACTTTGGGGGGCAAGACACAATTATAAGAGGGACTTTACTTAATAAATGCAATCAGTGTAACCTGGTTTCTTGTACCCTCAATGAATCCCCAACAATAAAAAGAAATTTTTTAAAAATTTATAATTATCTCAAAATAAAAATTTTAAAACAGCAAAAATATATATGAAATAAATAAACAAATAAATACATGAACACTAACAAAAGTTGTTGAGGTAAAAAAAAAAAAATCCAAGCACAATTTTTGTGATATCTGCTACCATTGATAAGCAAAAGAAGTCCTTACATAATCCTTATGTAGCCCGTGGGCTACAAGTTGGATACTCTTTCATTACAAAAGTAAAATGAATGGCTTGAGTAATTTGTAAGTTTCGCTTTACCAAAAGTATTCAAGCACAGGCTAGATACCATATTGCAAAAGACTTTAATATTGAAGTTATTTGTCTATTGTAATGCCGAAGTTTCAGACTTGTTGAGAGGGGCAGGAGATACCATAGAGTGACCCTAAATCTGAACAAAGGGTCTAATGACTGTGATTGGGCTGTGTTTAAGTTTTCTGTGTGTGTGTGTGTGTGTGATAAGTTTAAGAGAATTATCCAGGAGTTGAAACGTAGAACTTAGAAAAATAAACCCTTTAGCGTTTTATAGAAACTTAATTTTCAGGTTGCAACCTTGTTCACTAGGGAGTTGCTATGTTCACCTGCCTTTGGCAATAGGTCAATATTTTTTATAAACCTCTTGACAAGTATTTAACATGGCAGAAAGTATTGAGTTTTTACTCCTTTCTCTCTACTTATCAAAATTTGTTATGGTATAAATTATGCCCTTAATGTTTTAAGAAAAACATTTCAAAAAAGTTACTTTGGAATCTATAGTGTATTTTTACTGAGAAATAATATAACTGTAAAAGCCTTCACATCTGAAGCAAAATAACATATCCTAGAATATGCATAAAACTAGTCACAAATGGATCCAGTCCACAGGCTGTCATCCAAACAACCCCAACCTTTCCTATGTTCCTGGTACTGTCCTTCTGGATACCATGGGCATAATCCATCATTCAATCTACCCACTTCTTCATTACTTTTTTAGTTTACTTCATGGACTTCAAATAAGATGCTTCTTTCCCAGCAAGACATCTCTATTGAGCAATAAATTACATCACCCTAAATTTAATCCTAGAGAATTAAAGTTCTACAAATAGTAAAAATTAAATTAGGAAGCGACCAGAATGTCCACAATGCTCCAATGTGACTTGAGAGGTTATAAATGGCATTGATGATACAATCTTTTCCCTCAAGAAACCTATAGAAGTGGTACTACTTAAGTTCTAAAGTAAGGACTCATGGTTCAAATTTTTGTACTTTCAGAATGACTCCTGAAAACATTACTTTCCGCACACTTAAACATTAAAAGCATTCGCCTTGGTTAAATGGTCAAATTTTAAGGAGCACATGAGAAGGGAGGATACCTGCTAGCATCTCAGATTCATGTTTCTCATCTTAGCACAAATTAGGGGCACTAAATGGATTGATTGGCAGAGTTTCTCTACTCCCTCTTTTCTTTTTCTCCCTCTTTACAGAAATGCAAATCAAAACCAAACCAAAATTTGTGAGTAAATTTAGCTGAATTAATGTTCAGGAAGGCTGACTATAAATAACTTTATTTAGAACATTTTAAATAACATACTAGGTTGCTCCAAAGTGTACAAACAAGCAACTGTCAGCACTCATGTATTAATAGCTTACTAATTTACTTCAATTCCTATTTTTTGTGTCCATCACATATCAATTAAATTTCCATGGTAAAGAACTTTTCAACCATTGTCTCCTTCACTGTTTCTCTCCTTGCCTTGACTTATTTTCATTATACTTGTTTAGCATTATTGTGCATGTGTGTATTCACCTATTTGTTTCCATATTGCCTATACCTTCATAAAGAATGCAGTTTTTTGAGACAAAACATGTTGTCAGTTTTCTTTGCCACCATACTCTCAATTCTCAAAATACATGCAATGTAAATCCTCAATAAAGATTTATGGGAGGGAGGGAAGTAGGAAGGAAGAAAAAGGAAAAGGAAGGGAAGAAAGAAGGAGAGAATGAAATAAAAAAGGGAGGGAGGGAGGAAAGGAGGTTAGGTGTGCAGAGAAGGTTTGGTATATCTAAACAAATATTGTCATAAAATGTTTCTGCTAAGGAAAGAATGCAGATAAAATAAATTCTCTAAAAAAACACAAAATCAACCTAAAAATTAAAATGAATAGAGCTGTAACAAGAGATCAAATACTAACAAAAAGTTCCCCTCCACACACAAAAAAAGCCATGAAATCTACCAAGTGTTTAAAAAGACTAACATTAATTCTTAAAGAATTCTTCCAGAAAATAGGAGATAATACTTCTCAACTCATTCTATGAAGTCATTATTAACCTGATACAAAACTTAAAAAAAAAAAAAAGATATCACAAAGAAAGATAACCTCAGACCAATATTCTTTATGGATATACATGCAAAAATTCTCAACTAAATAATTCTGTTTGCTGGTACAAACAGAATCCAGAAAGTCCTAAAAAAGATTGTATACCATGACCAAGTGGAGTTTATCCCAGGAGTGCACTGATGGTTCAGCATATAAAAATCAATCAGTGTAACACAGCATATTAATAAAATAAAGGAAAAAACCATATCATCATCTTTGTTCATGCAGACAAAGCATTTACAAGATCCAACATTCTTATAATAAAGAATACATAACAAACTAGAAATGAAATGGAACTTTCTCAACTACATATGTGCCATATATGAAAAACTTAACACCTAGTTTCATACTTAGCAGTGAAATATTGAATGTGTTTCTCCTAAGATCAGAAACAAGACATAAATTCACAAATTTCCATTCTTACCACCTCTGTTTAACCTTGTACTAAAAGCTTTAGCAAGGGCAATTAGGCAAGAAGATACAAAAGGCATCCAGACTGGAAATGAACAAGAAAAACTATGTCCATTCACAGATATTATGAGACTTATATATATGAAATTCTAAAGAATACTAGATTTAAAAATTTTATATTCTAAAATAGTAATAATAAAAGAGATGTTCAATATTGAGAGATAGATCAATTTTTCCCTAGCAGTAAACAATGTGACAATAAAATTAAGAGATTCCATTTATCATAGCATAATAAAAGTAAAATTCCTAGGAATAAATTTAACAAAAGTATAAGAGTTGCATAATGATAACTACAAAACAACACTGAAAGAAATAAAATGAGACCTATATAGATTAGAGTACTCTCTGTCTTACTGGATTAGAAGACTTAACTTTGTTATGATGGCTATACTCCCAAAATTGATCTACAGATTCAGTGCAATCCTTGCCCAATTTCCATTTTTGCAGAAATTGATAAGCTAATACTAAAATTCACATTAAAAATGCTAGGGATTTAGAGTAGCAAAGCAATCTTGATAAAGAAGAACAAAGTTGGGGACTCACTCCTTCTAATTTTAACATTTATCACAAAGTAGCAGTAATAAAAACAGTGTGGTACTGGCATAAGAATAAACATATAAATCAACATAATAGAATCAAGTATCCAGAAATAAATGCTTATGTTTCTGGTCAGTAAATTTTTTAACAAGAGTGCCAAGACAACTCACAGGGTAAAGAATCGTCTCTTTAACAAATAGTGCTGCAAAGTCTAAATATCAAAAGAATGAAATGGTTTCTCTATCTCAGATCACATGCAAAAATTAATCCAAAGTGCATCATAGACTAACTGTAACAATTAAAATTGTAGAACTCTTAAAAGGAAACCTAGGGGTAAATCGTCATGACCTTGGAGTAGGTAGTAGCTTCTTAAATACAATACCAAGCACAAGCAACAAAAGAAAAAAGAACAGATAAAGTGAACGTAATGAATATGGAAAGTTTTCATGCTTCAAGGGATTTCAAGGAGTAGAAAGACAACTCACAGAATGGGAGAAAATATTTTCAAACCAAATGTCTGATAAGAATTTACATCCAGAATATATGCGTTTGAAGAACTCATATATCTCCACAATAGGACAAGATTAAGATCAAATAGACTATTGACATATTAGTGTACTATTTCCACAATTAAGGGGGAAAATTGACTTATTGAATTAAATATGTCAATACTGTGAGAAAAAGCAAAAGGATATTGGATTCCTTAAGGACTGAAAATGTGTATTAACTATAGGGATATGTCTAACACACAAATCTGACATAGCAACAGACAAAAAGAATGCACTCAGTGGATTTTTGCCACATGAACTAATTTAGCCAATCATGTTACAATAGCAAGCAAAGACAATTACTGGTTTTTGGACAGGGACAACTTATTCCTCTGCCCTTTCTGATGGGCATTTGAGTGGTTTACAAGTTTTTCCCTCTGAGCCAATGCTGCTATAAACACTCTCATGCATGTCTTTTGGCACACATGTGAGTGATTTCTCATGGCATAAACTTAAAAGAGATATTGCTATATCTTAGATTGTTCGAATGTTCAGCTTTACAAGGCAATGTCAAACTGCTTCCCAAAAGGTTATTCTAAATCATACATGCTCTAGAAAAATACAAGACAGTCTCTGGGTGAGACAAATGAGGTAACAAAGTAAATGTTCTCTTGGCTCGGCGCCTGTAGCTCAAGAGGCTAAGGTGCCAGCTACATACACCAGAGATGGTGGGTTGGAATCCAGCCCAGGATTGCCAAACAATAATGACACTTACAAGCAAAAAATAGCCAGGTGTTGTGGTGGGCACCTATAGTCCCAGCTACTGGGGAGGCTGAGGCAAGAGAATCACTTAAGCCCAGGAGTTTGAGGTTGCTGTGAGCTGTGATGCCACAGGACTCTACCAAGGGTGACAGCTTGAGGCTCTGTCTCAAAAAAAAAAAAAAAAAAAAAGGAAAGGAAAAAAAAGAAAGAAATTGTTCTCTGTGTTCTTTAGTGAAGCCCCACTCACTGCTATCTTTCTCTTCTCCCCTCCTTTACCTCCCTTCCTTAGAGTTATGGAATGTAAAAGCCAGTGGGACTTTTAAAACATCCTAGTCCAGTCATTGGGCAGAGAAGAAATAGGTTCAAAGAAGATAAAATGGTATGCCCAACACCATTCAGCTAATTATGCAGGGTACCATGTGACCAGGGTGGGAAAGTCGGTCTTTTAATTTGTATCCTGTTTCCTTTGTTTTTTTTCCTCAACCCTCTTTCCCCCACCTCCTTCCAAAACTCAGGTGACAGGAAGAGTGGCAAAAAGGAATGGCCATCTTGCATTAATAAGAACTATTTTGGTCATGGTTTTCAGCTGACTTTTTTCCAGGAAGAAGAGAAGGCGACACCTCATAACATGCCTAACACCTGGAACGTCGTAAGTAGCATGTAAAAACATGTCTCTAGGTAACAATAAAGTTATGCATTGCTTTGGCTTTTCCTAAGCTGTATAAAGATCTCTTTTTAGAATCTCACAGTGAAGAAGAGCAGCTCAGGAGGAGGACTTGGCTTTTCTTAGGTACACTAGCCACATAAATTTGAATAGAAAATGAACAAAATTCAGAGGATATATTTTCTAAAATATGGGAAAATATCAAGTTAAAGAAAAACTGCTGACCTGCTTGGCATGGAAGAGTCAGATCTTGTAGGAGAAAAATACAAACTAGGATAGAAAATATGAAGAAATGTGGATTAATGTGTAGCACTTTAAACCACAAAACATACGGAAGCCAAATACACAGTAGCAGTCTAGAATTAAAGGTCTTAGTCAAAATTCAACAGCATTATAATAACAATCATCACATACAAATAAAGTGTTAAAGAAGGCAATAAAAAAGGCAAGGTCATATGTATTCTATTTTGCTCCCTTTTGGGAAAATGTCTGAGGAAAGGTTTGGAGAAAGATTATCATTTTTTAAAAAATAACATCAACAAGGGGAAGAGTCTGACATGCTTTAAGTCATGAACTCGTGCCCGTGCTTCTCCACCAGGCACCAGTCAAGTTGGTGCAGGTGATAATACACACAGCTGCCCATCCATATTTCCTCACCTGCTCCACTATCAACATGGCATTTTTGAAGGAATGTTAAATTGGGAAAAGATAGACATCCACTTCGTGAGGTGTGAAACTTGATTAGAGGATAGAGCATCATGAGCAACCTGTCCCCTGAGTTATTTTCTCTGGCTTTATCATGACTTCACTGTTGGAAGTCAACACATTCCAGAAAACATTATTTTATTAACATCCTATAATCTTGCCATCTTGGGCAATAACCTTATTTTTTCCCTTTTTTTTTTAGACCCACTCTCACTCTTTCGCCCCAGGTAGAGTGCCATGGCATCTTGATAGCTCACAGCAACCTCAAACTCCTGGGTTCAAAGTATCCTCTTACCTCAGCCTCACAAATAACTGGGACTACAGCTGCCCTTCATAACACCAGCTAATATTTTCTATTTTTAGTAGAGACAGGATCTCACTCTTGCTTAGGCTGGTTTAACCTTATTTCCAATGGTCATTAACTTGCACAGAATAATCCAAGAATGATGTGTAAATCATGGGCTAGAGATAAAATTTAATACATAAAAATGTAAATATTTCCATTCGAGGGGAAAAAAATTCTTTGTCAGACACTGTGTTGGAAGCTTTACTATTTATATAGTAAAGCTCATTTTTTCCTTCATGGGTTACAAACATCATTGTTTTTATTAGACAGATAAAAAAAGCAAGGCTCAGAGATGTTATTATAATTTTTCAATTACAATAAGGTGTATTAAGGGTCATTGCAAAAACTAAATCTGTTTCCTTTGATTCAAAAGCTACTTTTTGTCCTACAGTATCCTGACTCACAAAGGTAGGTGAAAAGGAAAAGCATATTGGACATAATTATTCAATTATTATGTATTTCTTTCTAAACCAAGAGTGGTTTAGAAAGAAATACAACCTATTTAAAATATTTTTTCTGTATTATGTTTTGTTTACATACAGTAGAACCTCCATAGTTGTCCACCTCCCTACCTTAACTGTCTCCTTATGTTGACCTAATTTTCATAGACTGAATAGGCATCACATGTTTGTATCAGCATATAAAGCCTAGTTCTTTATGTTGACCAGTTTGTTACAGTCCCACAGATGGTCAACTTACAGAGGTTCTACTGGATATGAATCATATATGTTGAATGAGGTAGCATTTTTTAAAACTTAGATATGTTGCACAGAACATCCTAATAAAAATCTGCATGGGTTTATGTACTTCAATTAAATAGCACTTTCTAGACTTCCTTGTTTGTTGGGATGGCCCAAACACTGGAATAGATTTTATATGTGTAATCAAATAAATATGGTCTCTGATTTATGCAAAATGACTCAGATTAGACCCCATTCTATATTTAAGAGGTGGCAATGGACTACCAAAGATTTTAAACATTTATGCATTCTCTCTGCACTCAGATTGTTCACTTTCAAATAAAACAAAATAGGGGGAGGAGCCAAGATGGCAGTTTGTAGCCAGCTTTCTGCAGACGCTCCCGTCCAGAAGGAGAGTTAAAGGACAGAAATTTAGCAAGAAAGCCAATGGTTTGGAACTGAGCCAAAAGAGAAGGTCGAAGAACGCACATCAACCCTGCTGGAGCAACCTGCGACCCCAAGGATACAAATAAAAGGTACAGAGCACATCACCAAGGGGATGGGAGTCCCCTCCCCCATGATAGCAGCTCGCAGTATACTCCATACCTCCATACAAACAAGCAAGCAGAGTTCAGATGTCCTCCCACTCTACACCATGGGAGAGACCCTCTAAAAACCAGACCTCCTTCCCCTACTAGGGTGCCACAGAACTCTCCTGCCAGGCATAAAACTGTATAAAACTGTATATATTCTCTACCTGCAAGCTGGAACTCCCGGCACTCCCCTCCACTCTCATGCTGAGGTCTGGAGTTCTGTCCCCCACGGAGTCCAGATTCTTGGATACTTTCTCGAGGGGTGTGGACAGGACATGGGCTGTTGCTGGTCTGTGCTGTTTTCCTGGCTCCGGAGCGGTGAGAGGAAAGTGAGCCAAGAGGTGGCCGAAGTGGAGAGGCGGTCCCCTGAGGCACCAAGCAGCAGTGCTGAGAAAGCTTTGCTATATTTCCCACACCTGGCCCTAAGGGGATGACAGCTGAGACAAAGGGCTGAAGCACAGAGACT
>CAUYRH010018159.1:0-18394 GCA_963574655.1 Perodicticus potto
GTAGTCCCAGCTACTCAGGAGGCTGAGGCAAGAGAATCGCCTAAGCCCAGGAGTTGGAGGTTGCTGTGAGCCGTGTGACGCCACGGCACTCTACAGAGGGCGATAAAGTGAGACTCTGTCTCTACAAAAAAAAAAAAAAAAGCAACTGTGAGAAGACTTATGGAAAGTCAATTTAAAATATAACTTGGATATTTAATATATTAAGAAACTACTGTCGGCTCGGTGCCTGTGGCTCAGCCCGCCAAACAACAATGACAGCTACAACCAAAAAATGGCCAGGCGTTGTAGCGGGCGCCTGTAGTCTCAGCTACTTGGGAGGCGGAGGCAAGAGACTCGCTTGACCCCAGGAATTGGAGGTTGCTGTGAGCTGTGATGCCACAGTACTCTATCCAGGGTGACAGCTTTAGGCTCTGTCTCAAAAAAAAAAAAAAAACAAACTACTGTCAGTTTTTTTTTTTAAAGGCTTCAAATGAAGCATTGGGAGTGGAGAAGGAACAAAGGAATCTGTAACTGGTTGTGATCAATTAGTTGTAAACACCAGGGCTGAGGTAGGTGGATTGCTTGAACTCAGGAGTTTGAGACCCTGTCTTTACTAAAAATAGAAAAAACTAGCCAGACATTGTGGTGGATGCCTGTAGTTCCAGCTACTTGGGAAGCTGAGGCAAGATGATCACTTGAGCCCAGGAGTTAGAGGTTGCTGTGAGCTATGCTAACATGGCACTCTACCCAGGGTGACAGAGTGAGACTATGTCTCAAAAAAAAAGGCAGTGCCCGTAGCTCATTGGGTAGGGCTCCAGCCACACACACTGAGGCTGACAGGTTTGAACCCGGCCCAGGCCTGCTAAACAACAATGACTACTGCAACAACAACAACAAAATAGCCAGACATTGTGGCAGGTGTGTGTAGTCTCAGCTTCTTGGGAGGCTGAAGCAAAAGAATCACTTGAGCCCAAGAGTTTGAGGTTGCTGTGAGCTGTGACACCACGGCACTCTACTGAGGGTGAGATAGTGAGACTCTGTCTCAAAATAAATAAATAAATATAAAAAAGAAATGAAATACAGAAACAGAGGCTCAGCACCTGTGGCTCAATGGCCTAAGGCGCCAGCCACCTACACCTGAGCTGGCGGGTTCAAATCCTGCCTGGGCCCGCCAAACAACAATGACGGCTGCAACCAAAAAAATGGCCGGGCGTTGTGGTAGGCTACTGTAGTCCCAGCTACTTGGGAGGCAGAGGCAAGAGACTCGCTTGAGGCTCTGTCTCAAAAAAAAAAAAAAAAAGAAAAAGAACAATGTCAAAAAAGAAAAAAAAGACAGAAACAGAAATAGGACCAAGTAAAAGGGGGAGGGGGGGACTGTTTTTATGTAACTGAAAATAACCAGCAAGTGAAGAGGAAAAAGAAAGAAACAGGGAAAGTTTGAAGTCTGTGGCAAGAGGACCAGCATCATTAGTCTGGTTAATTTAGGAGAAGGTGAAGAGTTTGTTCAAGAACTTAAAAACTGGTGAAAATGCCACTGTTGCCCTTTTAGTTGTGAACCAAGAATGGTTCCCTAGTATCTTGGTCTGTTTTCTGTTGCTTGTAATAGAATACCTGAAACTGAGTGATTTATAAAGAAAAGTGGCTCAGGGCCTGTAGCTAAACAGACTAAGGCGCCAGCCACGTACACCTGAGCTGGCGGGTTCGAATCCATCCTGGGCCCACCAAACAACAATGACGGCTGCAACCAAAAAGTGGCCAGGTGTTGTGTGTGTTGTGGCGGGCACCTGTAATCCCTGCTACTTGGGAGGCAGAAGCAGGAGAATCGCTTGAACCCAGGAGTTGGAGGTTGCTGTGAGCTGTGATGCCACAGCACTCTATCCAGGGGGACAGCTTGAGGCTCTGTCTCAAAAAAAAAAAAAAGAAAGAAAGAAAGAAAAGCAATTTATTTATTTATTTATTTGCAGTTTTGGCTGGGGCTGGGTTTGAACCCACCACCTCTGGCAAATGGGGCCGGCGCCCTACTCCTTTGAGCCACAGATGCCATCCAAGAAGAACAATTTATTTCTTATACTTCTAGAAGGTAAAAAAGTCCTAGGTTGAGGGGCCACATCTGGGAAGAGTCTTCTTGTGATGGAGACGCTGCAGAGTCCCAAAGTGGCATAGGCATCACGTGACAAAGGGCTGAGCATGCTAATAGAGATCTCTCGTCATATAAAGCCACCAGCTCCCAGGAGCTACTACCAGTCCTATGCTAGCTCATTAATTCATTAACCATCCCATTCATGAGGCAAAAGCCCTTATGATCCAGTCACCTCTCAAAGACTCTACCACTGGATTGAGTTTCAGAGGGATAGCACCTAGATTCCTGGTGCTATCAGTACTACTACGGTCAGAGTCATGTTGTGGCAGACACTATGATGGCCACCGTTGCTGCCCAGCAGAGGTGTTAAGAAGGAGAATCTTCTTTCTGACATTAAGTTTACAGATAACACATGCCAGCAAATATATTTCACAGGTTAAAAATTCAGACTCTACAGATAAAGTCAATGTCATCTGTGACCATACCACCCAATCTTAGGCCCTTCCCTGAAGAGACCCACCTCATTTGTTTGGACCCATTTTATTCTTGCATCCATCCAGACTTTTGTTACCTTCTTCTAGGTACCTCTGAAATGGTTTATGTTTGTATGGTTTTTTCCTTTCTTTAAGTGAAACTATACTGCTTTTCATAATTGGATTTTTCAATTAACATTATGTCGTGGAGATTTTTATTTATCTAATTTTTTTCACTGTTGCCTATGACTTTATTGTATGGATCAATCATAATTTAGCCATTTCCCTGGTGATGCACATTAGGTTGTTGCCAGTTTTCCACTATTACAAATAGTGTACAGATACAGTGACCATTTTTTTTTCTGAGTTATTGCTGTGGAGTCTCAGAAAAAAGGTTACTGCCTTGCCTGCTGTGACCTATATTCCAGTAGCTCACAGCAACCTCAAATTCTTGGGCATAAGTGATACTCTTTTTTTTTTAAATAAATGTATTTTATTATTCTTCATTACATTATTTCCCCCCCACACCCCCGATAAGTGATACTCTTGCCTCAGCCTCCCATGTAGCTGGGACTTCAGGAGCCCACTACAACACCCAGCTATTTTTAGAGATAGGGTCTTGCTTTTGCTCAGGCTGGTCTCAAATTCCGGAGATCAGGCAATCCACACACCTCCGCCTCCCAGAGTGCTAGGATTACAGGTGTGAGGCACCATATCCAGCCCATTTGGTCTTTCAAAATTACTGTACTAGTTCATAGGGCTCAGGAAATTAAATAGATTTTCATTCTGAATATAACTGGTCTCTTCAGGAAGGAGTGAAAGCATATATTTGATTTGATTATTTGTTTATTTATTTATTTTTTATTTTTTGAGACAGAGTCTCACTTAGTCTCCCTTGGTAGTGTTGTGGCATCATAGCTCACAGTAACCACTACTATGGCTAGGGAATTTTTAGAGATGGGGTCTCATTATGTTGCTCAAATTCTTGGACTTAAGCGATTCTCTTGCCTCAGCCTCCCAAGTAGCTGGAACTACAGACGCCTGCCACAATGCCCAGCTATTTTTTTGTTGTTGTTGATGTTGTTGTCGTTGTTTGGCAGGCCCAGGCTGGGTTCAAACCTGCCAGCCCTGGTGCATGTGGCTGGTGCCCTAGCCGCTGAGCTACAGGCGCCGAGCCTATTTATTTATTTATTGAGACAGAGTCTTACTCTGTGCCCTAAGCAGAGTACTGTGGCATCATAGCTTACAGCAACCACAAACTTTTGGTCTTGAGCTATCCTCTTGGTTCATCCTCCCAAGTAACTGGAACTGCAGACATGCACTACCATGCCTGCCTAGTTTTTCTATTTTTAGTAGAGACAGGGTCTCGCTTTTGCTCAGGCTGGTCTTGAACTCTTGAGCTCAAGCAATCCACCCATCTCGGCTTCCCAGAGTGCTAGGATTACAGATATGAGCCACCTCACCCAGCCCATATGTTTGATTTTAAAGCTTCAAAAGATCCTTGCCCTTTCTTTTTTTTTCTTGTTTGAAATGTATGTAGGAATACAATTTTAAAACTCCTTTAGTTTCTTTGGCTATAAAGAATAAAGGGGCTTGGGACCAGGTGTGGAGGCCCACACCTGTTATCCTAACACCTTATGAAGCCAAGGTGGGAGGACTGCTTGAGGCTAGGAGTTTGAGACCAACCTGGGCAACATAATGAGACCCCCATCTCTACAAAAAAAAAGAAAAATTCCCTAGAAATGGTGGTACTTGCCTATAGTCCCAAGGTACTCAAGATGTGGAGGCAGGAGGATTGCTTGAGCCCTGGAGATTGATTGAGGTTGCTATGAGCCATGATGAAACCCCTGCATTCTAGCCCAGGCAATAGAGTGAGACACCATTTCAAAAAAGGGGATGGGGTGGGGCTGGACTCTGATTTGTAACTAGGTGGTGTCCTTCTGTGCCAATGAAGAAGAGTGAGAGGAGTGAGGGCAGGTTTTGCCCAGTTACAACCCTTTGACCAGATTCTTGCTTCTCACACTGGCAGGTATCTAAACAGATGGAGCTGCTTAAAATGAAGTAAAAACATCTGCTAGATTAGGACTTGGGGCTCTAACTGGTGAGCAAAAACCTGTATTTTTTGAAAGATGGGCCTGGCTCATAGCAGATCAATAAATGCAATTTGACTAGTGCCAGCTATAGGCTGTGACTAGGTGAACCCCTATGGAGTTGTGTTGGCAGTTGAAGTACAGACCCTCACCATGGGGAGAATGAGGTTGTCCTGCTATGGGCCCTGTGTATTTGGGCACAAGGTGAATGTCAAGGATCCAGTTTGTCTCTGGGCATAGCCATGTCAGTCCAGTCCCGAAAGTTGCTTTGAGGTGGAGGGCCTACAGGAGCAGCACCAGCCCCAGCCCCCAGCCTCCTGCCTCCCCTACTGTGACTTATATTCTAGTTTTCTGAGCTTCTCTGCTTAAAGGGGATTTTCCTTACACTTCACTATTTGCCTTTATGATTGTGGCTTTGAGGGAGAGGAAGGAAGCTGAAGAATAAGAGGTTTTTGAGAAAATTCATAGGGAAACAATTTTAAGTCTTCCTTTGACTGGCACTGTGATTCCTTTGAGTCTAGACAAAACCTAGAAGGAATATCCTTTACATTTCTTTTCAGTTTATAAGAGCAAGTATGTCTCCTCTCTTTTTTATTTAGGGAAGTGGTACTATGCATTCATTTTCCCTCACAGTGTTTTTCAATCACATTTAGCCAAATTAACATTGGATAGAACTAGTTGAAAGAAGCTCTCTAACAAAACATTAAAGTGAAACTTTCAAGTTATAAAATTGCATTCATAACTTTTTTTTTCTTTGAGACAAGAGTCTTATATAGTCACCCTCAGTAGAGTGCCATGGCGTCTTTATCTCTCAGCAACCTCAAACTCTTGGGCTCAAGTGATCCTCTTGGTTCAGTCTCCCAAGTAGCTGGGACTACAGATGCCTCCTAGTTTTTCTATTTTTACTAGAGACAAGGTCTTGCTCCAGCTCAGGCTAATCGCGAACTTGTGAGCCCAGGCAATCCACCCACCTTTGCCTCCCAGAGTGCTGGAATTACAGGCGTGAGCCACCGTACCCCGCCTGCATTCAGAATTTTTTTTTCTTTTCCTCTTGCTTTTTTGGCACGGGGCTGGGTTTGAACCCGCCACCTCTGACATATGGGGCCGGACCCTACTCCTTGAGCCACAGGTGCCGACGTGCATTCAGAATTTTTTAAAGCTGGGTAAGTTGGGGGCGGTGCCTGTGGCTCAGTGAGTAGGGCACCGGCCCCGTATGCCGGAGGTGGCAGGTTCAAACCCAGCCCTGGCCAAAAACTGCAAAAAAAAAAAAAAAAAAGCTGGGTAAGTTGGGACAGGTCTTAATTCTTGCTTTCACTGCTTAAACAGCTTGGGAAAACTTTGCTACTGGTTACCATCTATCGAGCTATGAAGAACTTTGCCTCTTAGCTACAAAAGGTCATTAACTACACTGATAGGAAACGTATTTTTGGTTTCTTTGCCCAGTTTGTTCGTTTGTTCTGATTTTTTTTTTCTTTCTTAAGGAAAAGTTTCTGTCTTGGCCCTTCTTTGAAGGGGTTTGATTTGAAACCCTGCAGTGGATCTCTTGTGGAATCATGCTCCTGAGATTTCCTTCTCTTTCAGCCATCAGTTTGCTGTGCATGTGTGTGGAGAAAAGCAAGGGTGCCAAATTCTGTTGTTTTGTACCAACTGAAGCTTCTGAGCTCCGAGTAGTCCATCTTTTCCTCTCCCTGAAGGAGGTGGAGTGTTAAAGGGGAATTATCTGAGACATTTGTTTTTTGCTGATGTGTATTTGTACATTATTGCATTGAATTGTTGTCCAAAGTTCCCAGGGTGGGCTTTGCCTCATGATTCTGCTTCAAGGCTCTTAGCTTAGGGGTGGGGAGTAAGGGCAGACAGGCAGGGAAGTAGAGGCAGGTGCTCACTTACAGCTTTATTTGGATCCCTGGAGGAAGGAGAGTTGTTACCAGGAGGGGGTGAGTATTGATCTTTCTTCCCCAGCAAGAAGAGGGTCTGTTGCCCTTCCTTTTTGTGTGTGGGTACTGTCAGGTGTAGGTAGAGTCTGCCCACAGGATGCTCTGGGTCTTAGAGTGCTGGGATAGTGAAATCAGTGTCCTCTGTACAATACCCGGACCCTGTTTGTCAGAATGATTTGTAAACACCAAGAAAACGAGAGGAATGGAGACTTTCTCTTATGAGGGTATGATGGCTGCACCATTGTTCAGAAGTTTGACCTCTAAGTTGACAGACGTGAATCTGCCAGCCTGCTTAGAGGCACCTCCCATTTTCTTGCTCTCTAAAACATCTTTTGCAGACTACCTACTCCTTTATACCTACCATAGTCCATCTGCCTTTCCTACCCTTGATCTCTCTCCATGGAGCTTCTCAGAGCACTCAAAAGAGCACCTGGGAAAAGGGGCATCTGACTTCAGGG
This sequence comes from Perodicticus potto, assembly GCA_963574655.1. Classification (NCBI taxonomy): domain Eukaryota; kingdom Metazoa; phylum Chordata; class Mammalia; order Primates; family Lorisidae; genus Perodicticus; species Perodicticus potto. Next base: position 7,015 of record CAUYRH010018159.1, read on the forward strand.
CTCCAAGCTTCAGCTATGAGAAACTCACACTCCTGAGCTCCAAAAGGGAACATTGGCCTCCTCTCCACAGACCAAGTATATTAATTCTGACCGCTGGGATGAGGCATTACTTTCTAAGCTATTATGTAAAAATCATTGACACTGTACTTTTACACAGAAGGGAGACAGACTGGCATTCTCCAAAATTGGGATGAATTAAGAACTCTTGAAGAATGTGTTTGTTTCTTAGTGTTTCAAAAGCAGCACTAATTATTATACAAACAATAGCTGTTTTCTTCTGTAACCCATTTTTCTAGATTTTGCTAACTTATTATATCGAAGCCAGTCCAACTTCAAACCACCATGACTAAGGCTGGATGTGGAGGGTTGGGTAGGGGTGGGATGATGGCTAGTTTGTGGAGCAAGTTAGAATCTGCACAACTGTTCAGCCCCACTCCCCAACTTTTAAATGCTTACCAGGGAGCTGTTGGGTAATTGGGAATGAAACATGAAGGAATGAAATCTTTCTCTCAATTAAGCAAGGTGAAGAACTATAACTAGCCCTTTTGGGGACTCTCTTTGTCACCCTGAAGTGGTACTTACCTTCTGGTAAATTCACCAAACAGCATAAAAATGTGGGATAGCTGAGGGACGTTTCTGATGGTACTTGGGGGCAAAGCTCAGTAGAGGGGAAGGGAACAGAAAATGATTATCCAGTCCTTACTTGAAATGGCCTTCTTTCCAATACCAGGTGACTCCTCTGGGATTTTCTTTCTAACTTCTTGGTGAGGATTATTCAGGCAGCCATAGAGAGGAAATGAGTTCAGACCTTCTCTAACCACTGGAGGGAACAGCTGGGCCTCTGAGGGTGGGGTTATTAGCATTTGAAAACCTCTCTGAAGGGGTGTAGAGTTTCCTGGGGTAGGCACTGGGGCAGGCACTGGGGCCTGAGTGCTGAGACCTGCCGTGGCTCTAACATAATGGGGCGGAGCATCCAGGGCATAAAGACTAGACCCAACTCAAGAATGAACCCATTGTGGCTTTGTCCTGGGCTTGAAAACTGTGACTATGAACCTTTCCTGGTTAAAAAAGACTGTTCTTGGGCAGTGCCTGTGGCTCAAAGGAGTAGAGCGCCAGCCCCATGTGCCAGAGGTGGTGGGTTCAAACCCAGCCCTGGCCAAAAAAAAAAAAGAAAGACTGTTCTTGGCCACAGCAAGTCTAGTTCCCTAACCAGGCAGGGCTGGGAAAGACCCACCTCTTGCTAGAAAGTTCTGTTAGTCAGCATCATTGTGCTCTCTTAACATTTCTGTAAAAAGTTAACTTTCTCTTTCCTACTTTAACTCAGTAGCACCTTTTGCCAAATCTTGATCACACATGCTCAGGGTGGAATGTGTTAGTCCTGGAGCAGCAATTTGGCCTGACTCCTTTTTCTTGTATTAGGGTTTCCCTTTTCCAACTTCTTAAATTAAGCCCCTTCCCAAATTAAGCCTACACAATGTGCCTTTGGGGTTTGTTTTTGTTTTTGTTTCTGTTTTTTTTTTTTCAGTTTTTGGCCAGGCCCGGGTTTGGACCCACCACTTCCAGTATATGGGGCCGGCACCCAAGAGAGCCACAGGTGTCACCCATGTTTTTTTGTTTATTTGTTTTTTGTTTTTTGAGACACAGTCTCACTCTGCGGCCTGGGCTAGATGGCAGTGATGTTATCATAGCTGCAGTGAGCTGTGAGGATGCCACTGCAGCTTCCAACTTCTGGGCTCAAGCAATCACCCTCCCAAAATGCTAGGATTAGGTATATGAGCTACCTCTCCTGGCCTGGTCATTCTTACTTCAACAGTTTGGTTTGTACAACATTAATTTTAAATTATTGTCAGTTCTGGTCAATAAAAGGCCATGGCTCCAGACCTTCTCAGCCTTTTCTCTGTTTCCAGCCTAAATCCTTTACTGATTGAGGGTATACAGTATTTCTACAGACTAGACAACAGGTAGCAGAAACACAACAGGTAGCAGAAATGTCAGTGGGCCCCTCTGTTTCTTAACAGAAGCAATGGTGCCATCTACTGGGCGCTTGCTGTTAGCTACAGGTTCTGTGGCAGGGCCTGTTGTCTTGGGTGAGTGTCCTTACTGTATTCCAGCACAGAAATAACAACATACAGAGTGGCGCCTATGGCTCATTGAGTAGGGTGCCAGTCCCATATACTGAGGGTGGTGGGTTCAAACCCAGCCCTGGCCAAAATGCAACAACAACAACAAAATAAAATAAAAAATAAAAATGTTTAAGAAATAACATACAGCAGTAGAAAACACTATTTCTTGAGGAAACAGGCTTGGATATTGTAGTTGGACAGGTTTCTCACAGTCACAACTATTAAGAAACAAAGGCAAATAGGAATAGGACCTTTCCAATTCCAAAGTTCACCACTATGCCAGGATTTGCCAAAGCTGGCAGATTTTAGCTGGTAATAGTCAAGGTTGGTAAACTGGTAACATGAGTAGTAGGGCTACTCTTCCCTCTTCAGTGCTGCTGATTTTGTTGATTTACTATGATTTCAGTTTTTAACATTTTTATTTCTTTCTTTTTTTTTTTTTTATTGTTGGGGATTCATTGAGGGTACAAGAAACCAGGTTACACTGATTGCATTTGTTAGGTAAAGTCCCTCTTACAATCGTGTTTTGCCCCCAAAAGGTGTGGCACACACCAAGACCCCACCCCACTTGCTCCTTCCCTCTCTCTGCTGTTCTTTTCCCCGCTTTTTTTTTTTTTTTTTTTTTTGAGACAGAGCCTCAAGCAGTCATCCTGGGTAGAGTGCTATGGCATCACATCTCACAGCGACCTCCACCTCCTGGGCTCAAGCAATTCTCCTGCCTACGCCTCCCAAGTAGCTGGGACTACAGGCGCCCACCACAATGCCCGGCCATTTTTTGGTTGCAGCTGTCATTATTGTTTGGCGGGCCCAGGCTGGATTCAAACCTGCCAGCTCAGGTGTATGTGGCTGGCGCCTTAGCTGCTTGAGCTACAGGTACCGAGCCAACATTTTTATTTATTTATTTATTTAATTTTTTTTTTTGAGACAGAGTTTCAAGCTGTCACCCAAGGTAGACACAGCTCACAGCAACCTCAGACTCTTGGGCTTAAGTGATTCTCTTGCCTCAGCCTCCCAAGCTGGGACTACAGGCACCTGCCACAGTGCCCAGCTATTTTATTTTTGTTGCAGTTGTCATTGTTGTTTTAGCTGGCCCTGGGCCAGGTTCGAACCCACCAGCTCCAGTGTATATGGCTGGCACCCTACCCACTGAGCTATGGTGCTGCCAAGTTTTTAACATTTTTAGATAGGTAACAGTATCAGCTAGAATACAGTATCAGCTAGAATAACATTTTGTTTTTGTTGTATTATTTTAAAATTACTAAATTATCTTCCACTTAATGATTAGCAAACTGATTTGTCTATTTTCCTTATTTAGTATAGTAATATGAAGCTACTGCTTAAAGTAAGTTTGTTTAGATTCTTAAAAGCAAATCAGTTTTGGCTCGGCGCCTGTGGCTCAACGGGCTAGGGCGCCAGCCATGTACACCTGAGCTGGCGGGTTCGAATCCAGCCCGGGCCCGCCAAACAACAATGACGGCTGCAATCAAAAAATGGCCAGGCGTTGTGGCGGGCGCCTGCAGTCCCAGCTACTTGGGAGGCGGAGACAGGAGACTCGCTTGAGCCCAGGAAGTGGAGGTTGCTGTGAGCTGTGATGCCACAGCACTCTATCCAGGGTGACAGCTTGAGGCTCTGTCTCAAAAAAAAAAAAAAAAAAAAAGCAAATCAGTTTTAAGGAAAAAAAGTACTATGATTTAATAAAAAATAATTAATAAAAAATTTTAAAAAAAGAAAAAAAAGGCTTGGTGCCTGTGGCTCAAGCGGCTAAGGTGCCAGCCACATACACCTGAGCTAGTGGGTTCAAAAAAAGAAAAAAAATACAGGTTAAATAAAGTTACACAGATATGGCAAAAATCCTGATGGTGTGATGGATAACTCTCAAGTTTGGGAAGTGTTGGTCTGTGCCCATCAGATATGTATATGACCTTAGGCAATATCAGGGATCCTTTCCTCAGTTATAGAAAAGAAAATGGTGGTAGCTGATTGTTTAGGTCATACAGACCTGTAAAATGCAGCGGTGTCCTGGCATTATGAATCAGGTTCTTCCTAGGCCAAGATGTGGGATGGTGATAATAAAAAATCCAGAGCTATGGCCTTGCTTCCCCGAATTAACTTCTCCTGCAAGGCTCTTTCTTTCCTTTTGACAGGTACATTCTTTCTTTCTTTTTTCATAACAGCCTTATTGAGATATTATTCACATATCTTATAATTCACAGTTGTAAAACCATCATTGCAATGAACCCTGGAACATTTTTATTATCTAAAAAATAAAGCCCATACTGGTGATTCCCTATCCCTCCCCCCCCACCAGTCACTCCAGCCCTGCACAACCAAATCTGTCTCTATAGATTTGTGTATTCAGTACATTTCAAATAAATGGCATCATCTAATACATGGTCTCCTGTGACTGGCTTCTTTCACTTAGCATGATTTAAGGTTCATGTTGTAGCATATATTAGTACTTTGTTCCTTTTAATTGCCAGCTAATATTCCACAGTATGGCTGTACCACATTTTGTTTATCCATTTGTCAGCTGATAAATACTTGGGTTGTTTCTACTTTGGGGCTGTTATGAATAATGCTACTATGAACATTCATATACAAGTTTCTATGTAGTCATGTTCTCATTTCTCTTGGGTATATACTTAGGAGTGAAATTGCTACAGAAATATGATAACTTGGCCGAGTGAGGTGGCTCACCCTTGTAACCCCAGCACTCTGGGAAGCCAAGGCAGATGGATTGCCTGAGCTCAAGAATTCAAGACCAGCCTGAGCAAGAGGGAGACCCCATCTCTAAAAATAGCTGGGCATTCGTTCTGGTGAGCGCCTGTAGTCCCAGCTACCAGGGAGGCTGAGGCAAGAGAATTGCTTTGAGGCCAAGAGATAGAAGTTGCTGTGAGCTATGACACCACAGCATTCTACCCAGGGCGACAAAGTGAGACTTTGTCTCAAAAATAAATTAATTAATTAAAATAAAATGAAATAAAGTGGAAAGGCACATATAGCACAATGTTAACAGTTTCTTTACATCCTTAACAGTCCTTGTTATTGCTGTCTTTCTTACTTTTTTTTTTTTTTGAGCCAGACTCTCACTTTTTTACCCTCGGTAGAGTGCTGTGGTATAATACCTCCTCAGCCTCTTGAGTAGCTGGGACTACAAGTGTCTGCCACAACACCCAGCTATTTTTAGAGACAGGGTCTTGCTCTTATTCAGGCTGGTCTCTGACTCCTGAGCTCAAGCATTCTACCCGCCTCAATCTCCCAGAGTGCTAGGATTATAGGCATGAGCCACCATTCCCGGCCTTTTTTACTTTAAACATTCAAGTGGGTTTGAACTGGTGGTATCTCATTGTAGTTTTGATTTACATCTCCCTAATGACTAAAATATTAAGTATCTTTTTATTGGACTATTGGATTTTCTTTTAATTGGATTATTTGCCTTTTATTATTGATTTATAAGAATACTTTATATATTCTGAATAAAAATACTTAATATATTCTTGATACCAGGTAAATAATTTGCAAATATTTTTTCCATTTTAAATTTTTAATTAAATATACATAACATAAAATGTACTATTTTAACCATTTTTAAGTGTTCTTTCACATAGAATACACATTGCTTTTCTATTTTTAGTAGAGACGGGGTCTTGCTCTTGCTAAGGCTGATCTCAACCTCCTGAGCTCAAGCAATCCACCTGCATCCCAGAGTGCTGGGATTACAGGGTGAGCCACCATGCCTGGAAGTTTACACATTGTTTTTCAACCAACGCCATCATCCATCTCTAGAACTTTTTCATCTTCCTTAAGTGAAATTCTGTTGCCATTAAGCAATAACTCCCCATTCACCTCCCCAGCAACCTCTGGCAACTACCATTTTATTTTCTGTCTCTGAATCTGGCTACTTAGGTACCTTATGTAAGTGGAATCATATGGAATTTGTCCTTTTATGTCTGACCTATTTTACTTAGCATAATGTCTTCAAGGTTCACCTGTGTCAGAAGGACCTTCCTTTTTATTTTTATTTTATTTTATTTTTTTGAGACAGAGTCTTACTATGTTGCCCGGGTTGAGTGCTGGGGCATCACAGTTCACAGCAACCTCCAACTCCTGGGCTTAAGCAAATCTCTTGACTCAGCCTCCCAAGTAGCTGGGACCACAGGCCCCCGCTACAAGTGCCAGCTATTGTTTGGTTGCAGTTGTCATTATTGTTTAGCTGGTCTGGGCCAGAGTCAAACCCACCTTGGTGTATGTGCTGGTGCTTTAACCATTGTACTATGGGCGCTGCACCTGGCATTCCTTTTTAAAGCTGAATAATATTCCTCATATGTAAGTACTAAATTTGTTAATCTGTTCACATGTTGATGGACATTTGGGTTGTTTTTACCTTTTGCCTATAGTGAATAATGCTGTTATGAACACTGGTATACAAATATCTGCTTAAGACACTGCTTTTTTTTTTTTTTTTGGTAGAGACAGAGGCTCACTTTATCGCCCTCAGTAGAGTGCCGTGGCATCACACAGCTCACAGCAGCCTCCAATTCCTGGGCTTAGGCGATTCTCTTGCCTCAGCCTCCTGAGTAGCTGGGACTACAGGCACCCGCCACAACGCCCGGCTATTTTTCTGTTTTGCAGTTCAGCTGAGGCTGGGTTTGAACCCGCCACCTTCGGTATATGGGGCCAGCACCCTACTCGATGAGCCACAGGCGCCGCCCTGAGACTCTGCTTTTAATTCTTTTGGCTGTATACCCAGAAGTGAGATTGCTGTATCATATGGTAATTCTATGTGTAATTTTTTGAGAAACCTCCATACAGTTTTATACAGCAGCTGCACCATTTCACATTCCACCAACAATGGACAAGAGTTCCAATTTCTTGGGCTTGGCGCCTGTGGCTCAAGCAGCTGAGGCACCAGCCACATAGACCTGAGCTGGCGAGTTCGAATACAGCCCGGACCCGCCAAACAACAATGATGGCCACAACCAAAAAATAGCTGGGCGTTGTGGCAGGTGCCTATAGTCCCAGCTACTTGGGAGGCAGAAGCAGGAGAATCACTTGAGCTTAGGAGTTGGAGGTTGCTGTGAGCTCTGATGCCATGGCACTCTACCCAGGGCGACAGGTTGGGGCTCTGTCTCAAAAAAAAGAAAAAGAGAAAAAAAAGAGTTCCAATTTCTCTGCTTCCTCACAAACACTTGTTATGTTCTGGTTGTTTTATTATTTTTTATAATAATCATCCTAATGAGTATTAAGTAGTATCTCAAAAGTGGTATGGATTTGCATTTCTTTTCAGCTTCTTAATGGTATTGTTTGCAACACAAACGTTTTTAATTTTGATGAACATCAATTTATCTATCCTTTCTTGCTTGTGCTTTTGGTCTAAATCTACATCTAAAAAACCATTGCCTAATCCAAGGTCAGAAGATCTGCTCTTATGTTTTCTTCTGAAAGTTTTATAGTTTTAGATATCACAGTTAGGTCTGTTACCCATTTCAAGTTAATTTTTGTTTGTGGCCTAAGGAAGAGATCCAACTTCATTCTTTTGCATATCTTTTGGATATACGTTGTTCCAGCACCATTTGCTGAAAAAACTATTTATCCTCTATTGAATTGTCTTGGCAATCTTGACAAAAATTAGTGGTCATATGTATGAGAGTTTATTCCTGGACTCTTAATTCTGTTACATTGATCAAATGTGTACCCCAGGCCAATACCACACTGACTTGATTAGTTTTGTAGCATGTTTTGAAATTAGGAAGCTTACATCCTTCAATTTTGTTTGTTTGTTTTTTTTATCAAGACTGTTTTGGCTCTTCTGGGTCTCTTGTATTTCCATAAGAATTTTAGAGTTAGGTTGGGCGCCTGTAGCACAGTGGTTATGGCACCAGTCACATACACCAGGGCTGACAGGTTCGAACCTGGCCCAGGCCAGTTAAACAACAATGACAACTGCAACAAAAAGTAGCCAGGTGTTGTGGCGGGTGCTTGTAGTTCCAGCTACTTGGGAGGCCACGGCACTCTATCAAGGGTGACAAAGTGAGACTCTTGTCTCCAAAAACAAAAAGAATTTTAGAGTCAGTTTTGAATTTCTAAAAAAGCATCTGGCATTTTTATTGGGATTACATTCAATCTATAGATCAACTTGGAGGATTCTACCATCTAAATGACATTAAGGCTTCCGATCCACGAATATCAGATGTTTTTCCATTTATGTATATCTTCTCCAGTTTCTTTTTATTTCTTACTTTTTTTTTTTTTTTTTTTTTTTTGAGACAATCTCACTATGTCGCCCTTGGTAGAGTGCCCTTGTGTCACAGCTCACAGCAACCTCAGACTCTTGGGCTGAAGCAATTCTCTTGCCGTAACCTCCCAAGTAGCTGGGACTACAGGCACCTGCCACCACACCCAGCTATTTTTTTATTGCAGTTGTTTAGCTGGCCCATAGCTGGGTTTGAACCCTTCACCCTTCACCCTTGGTGTATGTGGCTGGCACTGTAACCACTGTGCTACGGGCACCGAGCCTATCTTCTCTAGTTTCTTTCAACAACATTTTGTAGTTTCTTTTTCTTTCTTTTTGTAGAGACAGAGTCTCACTTTATCACCCTCAGTAGAGAGCTGTGGTGTCACACAGCTCACAGCAAAAACTCCAACTCCTGGGCTTAGGCGATTCTCTTGCCTCAGCCTCCTGAGTAGCTGGGACTACAGGCGCCCACCACAGTGCCCAGCTTTTTTTGTTTGTTTTGTTTTGCAGTTCCCCTGAGGCCAGGTTTGAACCCACCACCTTCAGTATATGGGGCCGGCGCCCTACTCAGTGAGCCACAGGCGCCACCCCTGTTTTGTACTTTTCTACTTGCTATGTTCTTTTTGGCTTGGCGCCTGTAGCACAATGGTTATGGCACGGCACCAGTCACATGCACCAAGGGTGGCAGGTTCCAACCCGGCCTGGCCAACTAAACAACTGTAACAAAAAAATAGCCAGGCATTGTGGCAGGTACCTGTAATCCCAGCTACTTGGGAGGTTGAGGCAAGAGAATTGTTTAAGCCCAAGAGTCTGAGGTTGCTCTGAACTGTGATGCCACGGCACTCTACCAAGAGCAAGATAGTGAGACTCCGTCTCAAAAAAAAAAGAAAGTAGGGTGGCGCCCGTGGCTCAAAGGAATAGGGTGCTGGCCCCATATACCAGAGGTGGCAGGTTCAAACCTGGCCCTGGCCAAATACTGCAAAAAAAAAAAAAAAAAAAAAAAAAGGTATTATGTTCTTTTTGATGCTATTGTAAAGGAACTGTTTTTCTTAATTTCTTTTTTTTTTTTCTTTTTTGAGACACAGTCTCCCTCTGTTGCTCTAGATAGAGTGCCATGGCATTATCATAGCTCACAACAACCTCCATCTCTTGGACTGAGGTGATCCTCTTGCTTCAGCCTCCCCAGAAGGGAGGAAGTATCTGCCATAACACCTGGCTAGTTTTTCTATTTTTAGTAGAGATGGGTGGGTCTCGCTCTTGTTCAGGCTGTTCTCAAACTCCTAAGCTCAAGCAATCCACCTGCCTCAGCCTCCCAGAGTGCTAGAATTACAGGCGTGAGCACCATACCCAGCCAGTATTAATTCTTTTTTAAATGTTTGATAGAATTTACCAGTGGAGTCATTGGGTTTGAACTTTTTTTTTTTTTTTTGTAGAGACAGAGTCTCACTTTATTGCTCTCAGTAGAGTGCCGTGGCGTCACACAGCTCACAGCAACCTCCAACTCCTGGGCTTAGACGATTCTGCCTAAGCCTCCCGAGTAGCTGGGACTACAGGCGCCCACCACAACGCCCGGCTATTTTTCTGTTTTGCAGTTTAGCCGAGGCCAGGTTTGAACCCGCACCTTTGGTATATGGGGCCGGCGCCCTACTCAATGAGTCACAGATGCCGCCCTGAACTTTTTTTTTTTTTTTGAGACAGAGCCTCAAGCTGTCACCCTGGATAGAGTGCCATGGCATCACAGCTCACAGTGACCTCCAATTCCTGGGCTCAAGTGAGTCTCTTGCCTCTGCCTCCCAAGCAGCTGGGACTACAGGCGCCCGCCATAACGCCTGGCCATTTTTTGGTTGCAACTGTCGTTGTTTGGCGGGCCCAGGCTGGATTCGAACCCGCCAGCTCAAGTGTACATGGCTGGTGCCTTAGCCCGTTGAGTCACAGGCACCGAGCCTGAACTTCTTTTTTTTTTGAGACAGAGTCTCAAGCTGTCACCCTGGGTAGAGTGCCATGGCGTCACAGCTCATAACAACCTCAAACTCTTGGGCTTAAGCAATTCTCTTGCCTCAACCTCCTAAGCAGCTGGGACCACAGGTGCCCACCACAACACCTGGCTATTTTTGTTGTTGTTGCAGTTGCATTGTTTTTTTTTTTTTTAGCTGTCTGGGGCCACGTTCGAACCTGCCACCCTCGGTGTGGCCGGCGCCCTGCCGACTGAGCTATGGGCACCAACAGGCTTGAACTTTGTTATGTGTTTGTGTTGGGATGAGGTTAATTACAAATTCAATCCTTTTACTTGTTGTTTCTTACTTACAGAGCTTGCAAGCCACTTGTAGACACATGCTTCTTGTAATAGGAGAGGGAATCTGAGAAGAGTGGGTTCAGGAGGAATTTAGAAATTTAGGGGTTACTAGTTGGCTGTGCTTAGACCTCTGCTTTCTCCTTCCCTTTGTTATTATGTGTCCCTTAGAGGAAACAGTCTTCCTTCTCCCTCCTGAATGAACACTATTGAGGTTAAGACCAATAAGTTGAGCCTGTCTCTTGGATGGAAAAGATGGCTGTGTAGCTTCACCTGACACAAGAGGGAGTTAGCATTCAGAGCAAGACACATCAGCAGAAGCTCTCTTAGGCCTCCCAGAAGCCTTTAGGCCCGGGTGGGTATGGGTGTGGGCGGGTGTGTATTCACATGTATGTGTGTTCTCTCTCCCTTGCCTTAAATATTTATAAAAAGTAGGCTTGGTGCCTATAGCTCAAGCGGCTAAGGCTCCAGCCACATACACCAGAGCTGGTGGGTTCGAATCCAGCTTGGGCCTGCCAAATAACAATGACAACTACAACCAAAAAATAGCCAGGCGTTGTGGCACGTGCCTGTAGTCCCAGCTACTTGGGAGGCTGAGGCAAGAGAATCGCTTAAGCCCAGGATTTGGAGGTTGCTGTGAGCTTTTATGCCACAGCACTCTACCCAGGGCGAAAGCTTGAGGCTCTATCTAAAAAAAAAAAAAAAAAAAAAATTTATAAAAAATAAAAGGAC
>CAUYRH010018161.1:0-22950 GCA_963574655.1 Perodicticus potto
GAGGTGATTGTTTGCTCCTTTGGAGTGGTCCCGCAATTCTCTGATCTGTTTTTTCTCTCCACATCTCTTCCTCTTTGAGTGTTTGGGAGTGTTCAAAAGCTTTGTCTCCAAAGTCAGAGATCCTTTCTTCTGCCTGCTCCATTCTGTTACTGAGGGATTCTACCGTATTTCTCAGATTTTTGAGGGCTGCAAGTTCTTGCCTCAATGTGTCAAAATCTTTGTTGATTTTGTCTTTGAATTCATTGAATTCTTGAGATAACTTTTGAATTGCTCCTTGAATTTGTAGTTCTATCTTTACTTCCATTCTGTTAATCTTATTTGCAATCCAAATTCTGAATTCTATTTGTTTATGAATAGGATCTTCTGTTCTATCCCTTTGTCATTCCTTGGGGGAGGTGATCTACTCTGATTATTCATGTTACCAGAGTTTTTCCACTGATTCTGCCCCATGATTATTTTCACCATTTGGGTAGAGAAGCTGGCAAGGTGAAATTGAATTGAGGGCTCCTGGAGTTGTAATTAACCAGCCCTTTACCAAAAAACTCGGATTGGTAATTGTGGCTTTTCCCTTCGAGCTTTACAAAGGTCCCATTCAGAACTACTGCCTGAAACTCTGGGCACCTGCTTGGTGTGGTGGGGCTCAATGGCACTGATGGTATTCAGCTCGTCTCTGTCTAATCCTAGTATCAGTGGTTTAGGGCTGAAATCTCAGCTGTGGAGATATATAAGCAACTAAGACACCCTGCCCCCGACAGGCGACAACTAGAAGGGGAGAATCCCACACTCCCACAACAACACAGCCAGGGTACAACTTCAGTGGGTCCCCAGGTGATCGGCCCAGGTCAAGAGTTCCAAACCAATTGTCCCAGTCGACACAAACACCGATCAGGTGGGAGAGTTCAAAAGGTCTTCAGCATCTAGGTAGCAGGGGTCTACTGGCAGATCAATTTGACCCCAGTGGGAGGGACCATGACACTGCCACTATTGGGGTGTGGTACAGCTGGTCTAGAGTACTGCTGACTGCAGGTCGCAGGAGCTGTGAGGAGCTGGAGGGCATTGCCACTGGCCACAAGGAGCTGGGTGGGAAGCCAGAGGGTAGAGTCACCAGCCATGGGCCATGGGTCTCAGAAGCCTGATGGGGAGTCAAAAGGCAAAGTTGCCAACCCTGGGCCGCAGATCACAAGAGCCGAGTGGTAGTCACTGGGTGTGGGCTGAGGGTTACAGGTACTCTTATATTTTCACCAACAATATACTTTGAGTGTTTCCTTTTCTCCCAATCCCCCACAAACTATTTTTTGGCTTTTTAGTGACAGTCATCATAATGGGAATGAGATGATAGCCCACTGGGGCTTTGTTTTGCATTTCTGATAATTTGTGATGCTGAGTATTTTTTTCATATACATGTTAGGCATTTGTATGCCTTCTTTTGAGAAATGTCTGTTCAGGCCTAGAGCCCATTTTTTAAATCAGATTTTTTTTCTTTTCTTTTCTTTTTTTTTTTTTTTTTTTTTTTTTGGACATTGAGTTGTTTGACTTTCTTGTATAATCCCTTGTCAGATGAACAGTTGCAAATAATTTCTTCCATTCTGTAGGTTGTGTCTTCAATTCACTAATCATTTCCTTTGCTGTACAGAATCTTCTTAACTTGATATAATATCATTTGACTATTTTTGCTTTTATCACCTGTGTTTTTGATTTCTTACCTAGAAAACTGTTGCCCATCCAAATGTCCTAAAGCATTTCCCAATGTTTTCTTCTTATAAATTCATAGCTTCAGATATCAAATGTAAGTCTTTAATCTATTTTGAGTTGCATATGGTGAAAGATGGAGATTTAGTTTTATTCATCTGCATATGGTTATCCAGTTTCCCCAGCACTATTTATTAAAGAGACATTGCTTTCTAGTTTTTGCTGTTGATTCATTCATTTTTTTCTATATTAGCCACCTACTAGACATATAATTTGCAAATATTTTCTCACATTCCATAGGTTGCCTTTTCATTTGGTCATTTGTTTCTTTTGCTGTGTTGAAATTTTCAGTTTGATGTTGTCTATTCATTGTATATTGTGTTTTGTTGCTTGTTCTTTGGTTTCATATCCAAAAAATCATGACAAGACTAATGTCAAGAACCTAGGAGTTGTACAGTTCCAAGTCTTATTTTTAGGTCTTTAATCCACTTTGAATATCTTTTTGTGTATGGTGCAAAATAGGAGTCTAATTTCATTCTTTTACAAGTGTAAATCCAGTTTTTCAAGCACCATCTAATAAAGAGACTATCATTTTCCCACTGTGTAGTCTTGGAACCTTTGTCTCCGTGCAGACACTCCTTACTGCCCCTGCTGCTGTTTCACATTCTTCCTTCTTTTCAGACAGTGACCCACAATTCATCAAAACGTGCTCAGGAAAGGTAGAATGTCAATTGTACTCCAAGCTCACTCTAAAGTTAAACCTTTTGGTTTGTTATTCTCTCCACTAAATCCTCCCTCTTAGTCTGCTGTCATTTTCATAACTCCTATCCATAAGGAACAAGCCAACATTGTTGCCTCCATCCCACAACCCACTGTTCTATCATGTCTTCCTTTTCCCTACCTGCTCCAGTGAATGATCTCTCATATCAGTCATCCTTCTCTGTAATGAATTTCAACTACGAACACCCAAAACTTTTCCTTATGTGCTCAGAATTAGCTTCTCTTTATCGGCTCCTGCTGAGGGATTTTCTTCTCTACCAGGCTCTCCTCCATCCTGTCACCCCAAGTATGACTACGTCACCCTCAAACATTCACTGCTTCTTAGGCTTATGAATATACCACCCCAATGTACTACTGGGTAGAGGTTTTTATTTTTGGTCAATCAATCCTGCTAGTTCTTGAAGTGAAGTTTATAGCCCTTGTATATACATCTCTTGATCGCTTTGGTTACTTTTGCTTCAGTTTTTTTTTCGTCCCTGGCACCTTGTAACCTTTTCCAACGGGCTTCTCTGGTTTCTGCTCCATTTCCTTGGTGAGGGAAGGGCCTCCAAGCCAATTGTCATCATTAGCAGCCTTTCTTAAGGCTACATAAATAACAACCTGGCATGATGTCCTTTATATTTGCAAATAAACTATAGCCCTGTTTGGCTTTTCTTATCATTTGTATCAAGATATTATAATATTTTAATAGTTATTATAAGAATTGTCTGTATAATCGAATACTAGCTATGAGTTTCAAAGTTACTGAAATGTTCACAAGATGGTATTGCTTGTTATTAAGAATTAAGTGATCTTGATTTATAATGTTTTCAAATCTACAATATCACAGAACTCATTTTTATGAGAGAAAAACGGGAGATGCTATTAAGACCAGTCAGGTTCACTACTGATATAATAAATGTTTCAGTTCTGTTAGTAAAAGAGGCTGGTGTTTTCTACACAGATGTCTGAGTAACCCAGGAGTTGAAGTCATTTGCTGCAAATGATTGCCCACATTAAAAAAAAAAAAAATACACTTGAATCCCACCTACAGATGTGGTGCTTGTCTATGAATTAGACACAGTTGTGGACCTCTAGAAAACTCACTGAATGATAAGCTTACAGATATCAATTTAGACTGTATTACTCACCAATAGTTTCACTGAGTTTTCTTAAAAATTAATAAGATGTTTGTTTGTAGCATTTCCTCTAATGATTTAGTCTCTTGTCTTACCATTTATTTTTAAAGGAAAATGTGAACCCTAATTTTGTAGTTCTATTTATTCTATAATTATGAAGAGTTTTTTATGTTTTATTTCATTTTATAAGGAAAAATGGTCTATTCTATTACTGTCATTAGAGTTCCATGTAGAAGCACATTCAGTGGAAAAAATTAGGCAGAAACAATTTGGTTAGATATACATTTTATATATTGAGTGACATATTTACACAAAACTCTGTATTATTGTCAACTCTCACATTTAAAATCACATATATCTAGAAATAACAAGTTTAATATAATCTTAATTATATTTTTGACTAATTTCTTTAAATTGGGTTGAAAACACCCACTTGCTCAGTATTGCACAGTGATGTAGCTGTCAAACATAATCGTATGATATATTTTAGGTAGTATTTTAAAGTTTTAGTTTAATTATTGGGACTAAATATTTTAATTAAGGTTACTACTTTCCACACTGTAATTACATTTAAAATCATGTTACTTAAGACACTTAAGGTAGAGTATAGTAAAACAAACTACAAAGTTCAAATTGTCATCAATTTAAGGAGAGACAATTGATTTTTATTAATTATAAAGTCGATTTCTAGTTATTGAAATAGGAGGTCACTTTGACGTCTACAGTCAGAAAGAAACGAAGTGTTTTCAACAAAGCAAGAAATTTAACCTTTACGAATAAGCAGCCTGGGCCTGGTAAACAGTGGAAAATGTGCCTATTCTTGGTGTAATACTCAGAAAGATTCCCCACATAGGAACATTAGCTTCGTAGACATCATCCAAGTCATCAAAATTCTATTAAAACATCTCTATATTACCTGCTTGGAGTTATAATAACACAAGGAGTGCAAAAAAATAATTTGCAAAATTAGAGAGATACATTGGTGACTATTTTAGAAACAGCCGCTGTCAGCAATTCTGCTTCTATATTTTCATAACAAGGATGTAATGGCATAGGTTTCTGTACAGGAGACAGAGTACATGTTGATGAACTCTATTTGTACCATTCTGCAACTGAAAAGAGGAATTTTCCAATGGATAACAGAAAATACATAAACTAGTTAAAGCACTGAGCCAGAAAATGCAGGTGGGAGAAGCAAGGCATTTCTCACATATGAAATGTATTACTTTACACGTGTAGAGAATCTGACACTTACTGAGCACCTTCATATGCTAGTCTATACAGACTGCTTTGCACGTGTTATATATCATTCATTATTAACAATTTCATGAACTAAGCAATAACATTCTTCATTTCATAAAAGAGAAAACCAACGTTCAGTGAGGGGAAGTGACAGCCAGTACACAGCAAAGCATGAACTCAAACATAGACTCCCAAACCCACACACCGACTCCAGTACTCAACATAATCAAGGTCTCTTCCCTCCCGCTTCAGTTTCTTTTTCTATCAATGCTACTCTTTAATTTGCTTGATCTCTCTTCTTATAGACCCATATGAAAATTATATATAATTTATTTTTAAACAACTGTAAAAAATAAGTAGATTCAATAAATCCATGAAAATGACTTTTCCCTCCTCTGGAATAAAGCTATTTGTCAAAACTCATCACAAATAGATAACAAAAAGCCTTTTACTGGTCCACATTTTCACCTGCACTGTCTGCTCTCTTATTTCTACTGAATCGTTTTTTCATAGTGGCTGTGCATGTTGATAGTTATTCCTCTTTATGACTCAAAGTGAGATAATTCATCCTATTGTATGAAATTTTAGAGAAAGAGAAATTTTACTTACCTCAAAGTTTTGACCCCAAAACTTGTGCATAAACATTGAGTCTATGTACAGTGGTACAGTGAAAAGTGTGAACTCTGGTTTCTAAAGATAATTAGCATAGCTGCTTCTGCCATTTTTTGCAGACTATTACACAGCAATTTCACCCAGTTTTCTATTACTATGAACTTCTAGCTTGCTACTCTTTTTATTTAATATCTCCCAGGACTCAATTTGGCGTTTATCCATACCCTATATTAAATGTTGTTAACTTAAACACCTATATTTTCTATTTTACCATAACACCAATTTTCATGAACCCCCATTGCTAAGTGGGGAACTAGTTCTTACTGATCATATGAGATGCAGAATTAGGTAAAACACACAAAACCAAACAGCCACTTTTCTCATGATATCAAGTCACTAAATGGCGTTTCCAAAAGTGAGAAGTCACTGCTATTTTGCTTCTTGCCAATCTAAATAGCACAAAAGTTTAGATTGGTTCTCATTTAAAAAAAAAAAAGATTAATTCCAATCATCAAATAAGAGACAGCCCAAACTCTGGATTGGATTTGCAGAATTGTTTCTAATTTATTCTTTTCTTAATAAGATTAGACATACATTCTGTCTATTTATCTATCTATGCATAATTTAAACTCTTTCTTTTCGGGGAAAACACAATCATCAATGTAATAAAAATGTTTATGTTGTTTTGCATCATCAGTTCTTTTTTTATTATTTTTGTCTCTCTCTTATCACCCAGTTCATATTCACTGTGATCTTTAAGCTCTACATGCAATAATTTTTTTATCTATTCAGAATGGTTATCACCCCTACCTCTTATAACAGTGATTTTCTCTGTGGGGTCACATGTTTGCTGTGACTAAACTTTGCCAGGTAACTAAAGTTTTCTCTCATATCAGAGTCTAGGTTTCTACAATTTATTACCTTTAGTCTAGCCAAGGCATTCAGCAAGGCCAGTTAAAACATTATAGGAAAACAATGTTTACAAGTGCCCTGTTCAATAGTCCATTACTTTCCAGACCAACGAAATATTTTAAATGATGGCATAATTAGGAATGTGGAATGCTGGGTCCATTTTATAAGGTTTCCATATCTTCTATGTGAGATTTAGTAGACTTTTCCCATATTCTCAGGCAGTGTTCATTAGGCTTTTGATTGTTGGCATTTTGGGGAAGATGTTTCCTTCTGGGATTAATGTCTAGTTTACATCTCCCATATCTGAAGAGGAGCAAAACCAGCTATGTTAAAACACAACCTAAATTTGCTTGCTACAGTCACAACTTCCCCCAGACCAATATTGTGGAGACTCTATAACATGGTTAGCTAGGTGCAGCCTGGGGAGCTGACCAGTGTGACGCAAGGATTACAAGAAGGAAATAGATTTTCCAGAGCTTTTAAAATTGCAACAACAGCACCATCGTCAAAGGCAATATGAGTGGGATGACATTCCACCTTCCACGTTTGTGTTCCACAGGCTATCAAATATGACTAGCTCTTGTTCCCTAAATGCCTTTAATATTAATTTTAAGCTGATTCATTGGTAGGATAATGTTTGGGTGAAGAGAGGAGGATCAACAAGAGGACTCTAGGTGGTGAGACTAAATACGAGGTCTGACAGTTAAGTTTGCAAACTTGCCTCTGTTTCACTTGCTTTGGCAGCACTGGACAGACAATGTGGTAAGGTTTCATAACCTTGGTATATTAGTGTCTCACAGCTGTGTTTGTGTGGATAAGTGGTGGTGGCTTGCTGAATGGTGTTCATTATTGTGTCCTGTATAACAACATTTCTGATAACCATTCCAGAAAAAGAGTTCCAAAATTGCTTAGAAGGATGGACTAGGCACTGGTGTCAGCATATAGCTCCAAAGGAGAGTACTCTGAAAGCGGCCATAGTGATATTTAGCAATGAGGTATGTAGTACTTTTTCTAAGATGAGTTTGTGAACTTAATTGTCATCCCTCATAGTTCTGCCTATTATTTACTATAACCCTTCATATCAACTTACTTTCTCTGCCTCCTGTGTATGGACAGGCTAAATGAAAAGCAGACCCATTCAAAGAAACAAGCCTGGCTTCAGAGGGATTTAGGCATACAATGATTTGTCAAACCAAGAAATGTAATTAGTTATTCAATTTATTAGTCAGCCAATCTATCCTTTAGCCAAATTCAGACAAGTGTGGTTAGACTATATACAAGGAAGCATTGACTAAACTGAAAGAAACACCCATAGAAATATTTGAGGATTAATTGGAATAAAACAAGTGAAGACAAGTAGTTAGAAACAGAGCTCATACTTATTGAATTACTTCATTTAATTCTTACAATTATATTTTAAATTATGCTTAATACTCTAATCTATACCTATAATAAATGTTTTCTGAAATATCAGGTAATGCTTACAATAAAATTGGAAAATTTACTTCTTCATTTATTGAATTAAATATTGCTGCTTCCCAACAACTTATTTTAAATTTTTCATAAAAATAATGAATCTAAAACAGCCATTGAGATAACTTTTTTTCACATAGAACATTTAGATAATTTGAATTAGAAAACTATGGGTCATAAATAGGAGTAGGTTCAAGAGATCTATTGCATGACATGGTAACCACAGATAATAATAATGTATTGTTTCTTAAAATTTCCTAAGTAAGTATATTTTAAGTGTTCTCACCACAAAAAATATGATGTAATACATATGGTAATTACTTTAATGTAGCCATTCTATAAGATACTGTTTACATATTTCAAAACATTTTTTTTGTTTATTTGTTTTTTCTTTTTACAGTTTGTGGCTGGGGCCAGGTTTGAACCCACCACCTCCAGTATAAAGGGCCAGTGCCCTACTCCTTTGAGCCATAGGTGCTGCCCAAAACAACATGTTGTGTTGAAAAAATAAATTTTTATTTGTAAATTTAGAAATAAATAGAAAAAAGAAAATTATTGCTCTATTCCCAGAAAAAAATTATGCAATAAATATGCATATATACTCAAAAGTATTAAGAATATCAAGGCATTCATGGGCCCCCACACATCTCTGTACCTACCTCAATGCCTGGCACATATACATACATACCCAAGTCTCCAAAGACTGCAGCCTTCTCCTTTTTTCTGAGTCCTCACACCATAATCTAATGCTTGATATCTAATTTTTCATCTTTCTCCATTAATTTATTGAACATAATCTTCCCCTTTCAGCCACAAGATAATCACTTTAGAGAAATGTGTCTTTTATTCCAGAGCTAGAACATATAATAACCACATGGCTATTGGTAGAAAATAAACACAAGTATGTGAAAGCCTTGCTTACATGACCCTTACAGGTTGCCCTTGAAAATGTGTAATGTTTCCACTTGCAAAATGCTTAGATTTAGCTGAACATTGTGGCAGACAGCTGTAGCCCCAGCTACTTGGGGGGCTGAGGCAAGAGAATCACTTGAACCCAAGAGTTTGAGGTTGTGTGAGCTGTGACGCCACAGCACTCTACTGAGGGCGAAAAAGTGAGACTCTGTTGCAAAAAAAAAAAAAAATGCCTAGATTGACTGTAATTATTGCCTTTCCACTAAGTCATGAGTTACTTCATGATCCTGTGATGTTTTTACCTCTATATCTCTGCCCAATATCTAACTAAATTTTAGTATCAATGGACCAAATCCATGCATTCACATGGAACAAACCTTTAGCCTAAGTTTTGGAGCCTTAAGGGAAAGCCATGCTTACTTTTCTTGATACCTCCAGTTCAGCATGGTAGTTCCTTCATTGATGTCCTTACACTGCCTGGTCAAATCCCTTTGCTTTTGACAATGTCTGACCCCAAACCATCTAAAACTATCAAGCAAGAACTAGGCTGCCCCAGGGCTTGCTTTAATGTAGCAACTTAATAGAGAAAACATGCTCGCCCTGGAGATAAGTTTTGTTACACTTTGGTCATAGCCAGGTAGGTCAATTATATGCTCAGTTTATTATCTTCTCAAATTTCCAGAAAACACAGTTAAAAAGTGGTGACTTAGGCTAAGAAGCACAGAAATCTCAACAATTATTTTCATCTTCTAGTCAGAGTTTCATGTCTAATTCTTCTTTATTAAAAAAGACCAAAACAATCAAAAAGTATAACATGGTTATAGGCATGTAAGATTTAGCTTCCTTGAACTCAACTATGACACAGAAAAAAAAATCCTTCAAGTCTAAGAAGTAGAATTCAGACAGTTCATTATATAAATATCTAGTTCTTTGTTTCCTTTCCCTGGTTTCATTGCAATTATACTACATTAAAACTATAGAGAAAGGAGAAAAAAACATTTCCCAAATTTATTGTTTTCCATTTTCTTTATTTTTTTTTCAAATATCCATACCACCCTAAGAATTTATAATCTTTTTAAAAATAGAGATATGATATTGCTGTCACCCAGAATTGTCTCAACTCCCAGGCTCAAATGATGCTTCCATCTCAACCTCTCAAAGTACTGAGATTATAGGTATGAGCCATTGTGTCTATATTTGATTATTTTTATAAACTCTATTCTTCCCCATATTATTTTCTCAGTGAAATTATCACATTCTAATTGAGATACCACTGAATCTATAATTAAGAAGGTAGTCACAGAATTTATTACCATGAAAATATGGAGTGGGCATGTGTGAGAAGTTTGTTTTAGCCTCAGAAATACCTAAGGTGGCCTTGAATTGTGACTTCCAAGGAAGCTGTCTAGGAAAATAGGGGAAGGCGGCACAATCTCACAGACAAGGGTATTTGAACAAAGCCTCAGGCTGTAGTATTGTTCACTCGCTGTGATATGACGAGTGACCTGTTTTGAATTTCAAAGTTGCTAACTTTGGAGAGAACTCTCGACACTACACTTTGAAAGAATTCCTGGGCAGACCTGAGGCAAAAGCTCCAGCTGCTGGTTCACCCACTACCTGTCACAGGAAAACCATCAGGTGGAAACCAAAAAAAACCAGCAGAAAGAAAGGAGAGGATGGGAAGGATTATGTGTCAAAATAATCTCACACACTATGTAAGGAGCAGGTGGAAACCATGAAAAATAACGACAACACAGAAACTATAGGAATAACACAATATTAGAGCCAAAGTTGAAATCTTACAGAACGAGGTCATCCCAAAGGCTTTCTCTGATGTGTGCTAAAACTCTAATGATTAATCTTCAGAGGAAATGCTGCATGTTTGCAAAGCCTGCTGATGATTTGAAGTGTTCTCTCACTTACATAGAGAACCTAGGGAAGCAATCAGAAGTTTGAGGAGTGGATCTGCCCTACCAGGCTGAGGATTAGATGTTAAGTCATCCATTGCTAGTTAATTTCTTCACTGCCAACATATCCAAGTGGAATCTTACATTCATGGGGGAGAAAGTGAAATACAGGATCTAAAATAGACATTTCTCAACAGGGGCAGAAGGACACAATATGTTCTTTCCACTTTGTATTTCTAGCCCCTTGTATAAATGTGCCTATAACACTGTTACCTGGATACTTGCCTAAGGAGTTGAACATTGCCATCTGGGGAAAATATTTGTTGTCAATTTTCTGTATGATGTCCCTTGAGGACATATGAAGCAATTAAGTGTGAAAAAATAAATGGTTCTGACCTGAATCCAAATACGGCTTCTCTGAATAGAATCAATTATTTAGAAGGAAAACCAGCCTTAATAACTACACCACATTCAATTCAAGATCTCTAGACTAAAAACTATTTTTCCCTCTGCAAAGCTTCACTGTGTCCAACAATCCCCCCTCCCCGAAACAATTATTTTCTTTAGGTCATGTACTCTTAGATTTCTCCAAATAAAAACTGAGCATTGATGAATTATGGAAGTTCTTTCTTCCAAAATATTCAAATCTTGTCTTTGTTTAAATAACGCTACTTCCATGTTTTGCCTACAGAAATTAACAAATGATACAAGCTGACATCAAGTTCAGTACAGTTTCTGTTCCTAAAGCTTGGCATTTTCACACTGGCTTTCCCACAAGGCAAAAACCACCCAAATATCAGAGAAATCACTATCAGCTTATATTGCTTCCTGAAGTGTTCATTCAGTCAAATAATAAATCAGTTTTATTCCTGCAGCTCCTATTTCTTGCTGTCTTCCTTTCATTTGTTCTCAGCTTGAATGAGAAATTTATTTTTGACAGTTTGTGGTTATATGAAGAGTTAGTCATATTGTAAAATACTGAAATCTTTTTTATTGAGAGTTACTTACCACTTCCTTTTCCATCAAAATATAGACTAAATCTTTACAAAATTTACGTTAAATTTCTTTCATTGTGGTGAACATCATGGAAATGTGATGAACATAGATGATACAAACACCCAAGTGGCATCTTCATACAACAGAGGAACAGGAATTTAGACCTTTTTATTTGTATATAAGGAAAATAAACTTATTAGAACTTCCTTGTCTTTTCCCAACTTTATTCTATTAACCTATAAAGTGACCAAAAGGGTCTTAGTATTTCCCTTGGCTTGACTAAACTTTAGATAGCCTTCTTCCAGACCATAAACACTGGCCTCCTTTTTTTTTTTTTTTCTTAAGACAAAGACAGAGTCTTCACTCTGTGGCCCTGGCTAGAGTAAAGCCTAGGTCACAGCAACCTCAAACTCCTGGGCTCAAGAAATCTACCTGCCTCAGCCTCCTGAGTAGCTAGGACTACAGATGTGCCCCACCATGCCTGGCTAATTTTTTTCTATTTTTTTGTAGAGATGGAATCTTGCTCTTCCTCACACTGGTCTCCAACTCCTAACCTCTCCTGCCAGGCCCTGCCCTCCCTTCCCTTTTGTGTGTGTGTGTGTGTGTGTGTGTGTGTGTGTGTGAGATGGAGTCTCACTATTTTGCCCTAAGTAAAGTGCTGTGGCATCATAGCTCACAGCAACCTCAAACTCTTGGGCTTAAGCAATTCTCTCGTCTCAGCCTCTGGAGTAGCTGGGACCCAGGCACCTGCCACAATGCCCAGCTATTTTTTGTTGCCATTGTCATTGTTGTTTAGCTGACCCAGGCTGAGTTCGAACCCACCGGCCTCATTGTAACTGGCTAGTGCCATAACTACTGTGCTACAGGTGAGCCCTTCCCTCCCTTTTCTTGAGCTTTTGCATCAGAAAACATAAATTTCCTTTGCCCTTTTAAGTTTTAAAAAAAAACTTCTTGCCCGCTTTAAAATCCAGGAATGTCTTTCTCAAGGATCTAAGAGACACATCTCTTTAAAATGTGTAAACATCAAAGAAGATAACATCCTCTCTCCCAGGTTCTGGGGGCACATGGGTACCTAACTTTGATATGACTTGATCCAACTTATAAAACTACCTCCTGTTAGGAAGATTAATTTTCCTTCAGGTAAAATCAATCAGCAAACACAAATGGCTTAGGGTCCCCTTCTATGTCAACTCTTAAAAACTCCTGTACTCCTGTTTTAGTGTAGTTGAGCTCACGCTGAATTCTGGTATCTTCCCTTACAAGAGCCTTGAACAAAGCTGTACTGGTTTAACTGTGTCTGGTGCAAATTTTGCTTTGACCAGTGTTTATGGATATGCTGCAATTCAGTATCCTCAGTACATTCAAGGTTTTTGTAGTCCAATCTCCTTGTAGATGTTTAGGTATAAAAAAAGAAGACATTAAAACCAGACTTAAGTCTATTATAAGACGGCAGAACAAATATAAAATCAAATGGGATAATAATAGAACTATCAAAATGTTTATGAAGAAGCTCAGGAACAAAAAAATAATGATTTATTTCCTATATCTTTCTATAAAAGCCTCAAGCCAGATTAAAATCAATAAAATAATAAAACCAAGGTACAAATTAAGCAGAAGAATAATACAAATATGGATCCCAGAGGAGACAACACAAGTGCTTGATCAAGTTTCATATTTCAGTTTGGAACCTCCTAACAGTGAGAGAAAGAAGGAAGAGTTAATTCCTCAAGGCAGCTTTTCTTAACTAACTTCTAAAAGATGTCATCATGTAGAATTTGATATAAAAGACACTGAGAAGTATAATAGAGGATATTTTCCACATTATTGATATATTTGCATTTATAGCGCATGCTGTAACATATTCTAAATGGCTATTTCTATAATGATCGCTGGTGAAGTCCAAAGACCTGGTTCTGGAGTATAATTTAGGAAAGATCATTGTAGAAGGAGTATAATGAAGTCTCAGTATGTCAGCTCTACTTGTGAGACTGCAGTTGAGAATTAAGTTTAAAGCACCTTGATAGGTGAAATATTCTATTTTCCTTCTGTTATACTTTGGAAACAAGTAACCCAGGGGCAGAGTTGGTTTTCTATTATGACTTTAAGAAAGCTAAGAAATGCCTGAGACGAAATGAAAGTGCACCCCCCTTTGTGCAGATGTAGAGCCAGCGGCATCACTGCTGTGTTGTGCCACTGTTAGAGGCATATTTCCTTAGAAGACAGTGAGATTCGAGTGCCCTGTCATTGTGTAACTTATGGCAGTACTCAAGGACAGGGAGAAAAAGTCAGGACTTTACACAGGAAGCTGCTTCAGATGACTCACAATCCTAAGGCCCAATGAACACATGGAATAAATATTTTTTACCAGAAAAAATTTTATGACTAATGGTAGTGGTTACCATGCAGAGTCTAGATATAGAGTTCAGTAATGATTCCAAAGTGATCTGATTCTGGAAGCATGACATTGAGATGTTAATAAAGAGGGACTCTACAGAATTCTTTGTTGACAGTTATTTTTTTTCTCTTCTCTATTATTTATTTATGAAAATTCTCTTGAATGTTTGTTTCTGTTTACCACTTTAACAATTGTGGTAATAATAATATTCATACGGGAAGAATAACAAGAGAAATAGCATTATTGGTGCTTGTTATTAGCTACACACTGTTCTAAGAGATTTGGCTATATTAACTCATTTAAGCCTCAAAATAACTCAATAATATGAGTACTATTATTTTTCCCTCATTTTATAGGAGAAAACTGAAGCATACTATGGTTATTTGTCCCAGTCGTGCAGCAAATACAGGTGGAACCAAGATTTTTACTCTGCCATTCTGACTCCAGAGCCCATTCTTTGCACAGAGACAGACAATGCTCATCAAATATTGTACATGCTTCCCTGCAATCCCCAGACAATTTGGCTGAGAAAATGAGAATGGAGCAAAAAGACTTTCTCACCAATTAACTAGGAATATAAATAACACGGATTACTTCCAGGAGGAGAAAATTAGAATCTGATGTATCTCCTCCATCTTTATCTTCCTTTCTTACAGTGCCTTGAAAGCCACCTGTGGGGAATCAGTGCCACAAGATGCAGGAGGTCGTGATCCCAGAGTCACCAGATGAAGGAGAGCACCCACCAAAATCTATAGAAGACTTTGCATGAGTGAGGGCTCAACTTGAGATCTTAACTTTGGAGATTGTTTGTTATCTCACATAGGCTTTGCTACTTTCACTAACACAGTGCTCATCAACACGACCCTTTGGGTTCTCATTTGCAGCTCTGTACCAAATCACCCACTCCCTAGTTCATTACATTCACTATCTTGATTCCAAATTTGCCAAGAAAAATGTGACATTCCCATACTGAACTACCATTGGGAGGATAGAAATTCAGCATTTTTAAAACTCACCTCTATTAACCCTTTTCATCCAAAAGTTATTTACACATATCCTTCTATATTAAATACTGAATTTTTGAGTGACTATAATCACGTCATTACTAAAACTGAAAATGTTTGAGTTATACTTAGTTCTTCTTCTTTCTTATTGCCCATAAGTTTTGAGAAGTCTATGAGCTCAACAAAAGTTGTTTAATTCTTAGTGTTGAAGTAAATAAAGTGATATCCAAGCTACCCAACTGGAATTAAACCAGACCTTCAAAGAAAGTAAATTAAGATGAGAGTGGTGGTTCTGTACAAAGGGAACTCAACTTCTATATCCTTCAGTATAGTAGACCTTGCAGACTCAATGACCATCCTGAAGAAAACATCCAGAATGCTCGATTAAGGATCTTTTAAAATATTTCTTAATTATTCATTTAGCTGGCACAAAGATAAAAACCCCACTAAAGTCAAATATTGAAGAAAAATAGGAGCTTAGAAGGTCAGTTAAGTTTTTGAAGGTTTTTGCTGAATTTCTAGAGACTTTGCACTTTGATGCATGTCTCTTATCTATGTGAGACTTAAAGTAGATGAGAGAAAATAAAGAATAAATTTATCCAAGGCAGACCTAACAGAAATTTCTTGAACTGAGTCCTTGGTAGTAGTTTAGATTACTCTTCAATAACATTGGATACCCCACTGATGTCAGGCTTAACCAAGTGATTTCCTTTGGCCAACAGGATGTCAGAAGATGCAATGAAAGCAAAAGTTTGACTAGTGTTTGTATGGCGGGACATTCCCTCCTTGCTTTCTCCCACAGCCCTGATAAGAACAAGCCTTGGAGCTTTCTAGTACCATGGAATAAGGGACCTGGATCACACAACCACCATCACATCTGCAGAGGGAGAAGAGAAAACAAGTGAGTGTTATTTCTAGACACTGAATTTTGGGGTAATTTGTTATATAGTGTGTAATTGTATTACTGTGACAATAATTGATTGGTATATATCCCTTGGGCTACATACTCTGTGTAAAGGAGAATGAAAAATTCTCTATTGAGAAGGGGACTATCAGGAAAAATATCAGCCTCAAACCGTAAACCAGATAGAGGGAAAAAATAATTTCCCCAGAGTATTCATCACTATAAGTCAACCTCACACAACTGTGGCATGTGACTTCATATTGCCTGTGCTATTTGCCTTACTTTTCCTGGGTTCTCTTTTAGCTCTTTTAATACTTTGCAGCTAGCTCCATCAATTGCATGACTGGATATGGGTTTTATTTTCCTGACTGAATCCTGACTAATACAGACTTGAGGAAAGTAATCTACAGCCTCTCCCAAAGAGATAAAAGAAAAGGAAATCATGGAAAAGGGACTGAAAAGAGCAAAGATAAAGTGAAAATCTATGACAAATATTAATCAACATTTAAGAAGGATGTACTAAATTAGAGAACCATATAATAAACCATATAAGAGAAAAACGGCTCAGAATTTTTTTTAAATTGCTGAATTCTATCCATTCTCAGACTCAGAAAATCCAATGAATCCCAACCAGAATAAATGCTAATGATAATTTTGAAAATATACACCTACGAACATCAATAGGAAAGCTGAAAAAATCATAAAACAATTTTAAAAGAAATCAGAAAAGAAAAGACAGTAACCCCATAAAGGAGTCACAATTAGCAATGATAACAGATGGACCAATAGGAAAAGGGGGAGCAAAAAGGCAGTGAAGCAACATTAAATAAGCTGAGAGAAAAACAACTCCTGGCATAAAATCCTGTATATGCAGCACAAAAATCTTTCAAGAATGAGAGTGAAATAAAGATGTTTTCAGACAGAGAGAAAGAACCTAAAGCTATCCACTTCCAGTAAAGCCTCACTAACAGAAGTTCTCAACTTAGAATGTACTTAAGATGGAAGGAACATGCTAAAAAGATGCAAGAAAAGCAGAAGATTAGTAGAGAGAATGGTAACTGGGTAGACCAATGTTAAGCAAGCAATGACTTACAGGGGTTTCTCCTCAAGTGTTTAAAACATGTCTGGCAGGCCTAAAGCAAAGTCCCAGAACTTCTGTGGGCAAGGCAATTTAAATCAGCTGCTTAATAGACCACCTTAACAGACAAAAGAGTAATTTGAATATGAAGTGTTATTACCACTAATGCCACTTACTGTCAGTATTATAAAAATTCACTTAGGTAAGATGTGTCATGGCTGTAATCCCTGTACTTTTAGAAACTGAGGTGGGAGGATCACTTGAGGCCAAAAGTTCAAGACCACCCTGGGCAATGTAGCAAGACTCTGTCTTAATAAAAAAAAAAAAAATTAGTCAGATGTGGTAATACACACCTGTAGTCCTACCTATTTAGGAGGTGGAGGCAGGAGAACTGTTTGAGCCCAGGAGTTTGAGGCTGCAGTGAGCTGTGATCATGCCATTGCACTCCAGCCTGGGTGACACAGTGAGATGCTTTTTCTAAAAACGAAAGAGAGAAACAATTATTTATGCATTTCTGCAGTGTCAAAACAAATATTGCAATGAGCAATGTTAAACAGGAAAGGAGAGCATTATTCAAGGCAATAGAAGAAATAGTTCTGAACAAAGTCTGAGTTCAACTCCATTGAAACAAAAGCCTAGAGCAGTGGTTCTCAACCTTCCTAATGCAGCGACTCTTTAATACAGTTCCTCATGTTGTGGTGACCCCCAACCATAAAATTATTTTCATTGCTACTCCATAACTGTAATTTTGCTACTGTTATGAATCATAATGTAAATATCTGATATGCAGGATGTATTTTCCTTGTTACAAAGGGATCACAAGCCACAGGTTGAGAACTGCTGGCCTAGAGAGGTTTTAATAGCTAAATTGTAGGGGAGGGGAGATTATAGGTCATCTGTATTTACTGACTGGCTTTACTCAGTGGAAAAGTAAACTATCTCATGTCTCCGTGACAGGTGTTTTTACCACTTGAAGCAAGGTGCTCCTGAAGTTAGGCCCCAACCCTCCCATAAAGACTGGGAGATAGGGGTGTTGTCTTTCCTTCCTTGGTACATTTAGAAGGGCTCCTAGGTCCTTGAGAAAGATATACCAGCATCTTAAAACTGGCAACAAACTTTCAAAAAGATTTATAATTCAAAGGAGTCAAGAAAACATTTACAAAATCATAAGTTTTCTAAAGTAAATGCCCTGAGAAAAGGGCAGCCAGGGCCCAGAGTCAGGAAGATGTCTGTGTAAAGTTTAATCAAGCTGGAGGAAAGTTTAGGCTATTACGGTCAGCAAGTGATACAAACTGAATTGTGTGCCCTCCACCCAAGCGCATATAGTGAAGCCCTAAACCCTAGTGAGAGTATTTATAGAGAAGGCCTTTAAAAGAGGTAATTGAGATTGAATATAGCCCTGAGAATGGGCCCCTAATCCAGCAGGATTGAAGTCCTCATAATAAGAAGAAGAGACACTAGAGCTCTTTCTCTATGTATTCATGAAGAAAAGGCCAAGGTCACATGAGCACACAGTGAGAAGGCACATCTGCAAGTCAGAAAGAGAGGCCTCACCAGACACCACTATGCTGACACTTTGATCTTGGCCTTCTAGCCTCCAGAACATGAAGAAATAATGCCTGGGGCATTTTCTTTTGGCAACCTGAGAAGCCTAATACACAGAGATATGAATGAATAAATGAATATTGCCTCCCATTATCAGGAATCCACCTTAAGACAATTGTAGTGAAGTTTAATTAAAATATCAGAATTAGGCCGACAAATTTGGCATCCATCTGGTACACTGATGTAATTTTGGGTGATTCTATTAGTATAGTTTATAGAAATTAATTCATTAAGAAATGGCGCTAGTTTCTTATAATTTAATACTGCAAATTAAATGAGGCAAATTTGGGAAGGTGATTAGTAAAAACACAGCATTATAAATCAGAAGGCTCAGAAATTCATGATTAAACTCAGTAATTGGAAAAATGTACTAAGAGCATGACTACCAAAACAGTAAGATTTACTCCCTCATTTATAAAAGAGAACTGTACATGAAGCCATGGTTTAGAGGTACTTTTGATCTGATGGAATGTAGCTTATAAATCCATCCTTACTTCAGTTCTTTGTTTTAAATCTTAGCATGTTCCATTTGTGCTGCCACATAGCATGTTTTATCATTATCTGTTTCCATGTTATTTAGTACACATCTAAATTTTTAAGATGAATTCATATTCATGAACTTAAAACTGATCTATGATGTTTCTGATATTTAGCGTAAATTGCCAAATGAAACACTAACAATTTGTTATTGCCTTCTAACTCTGTCTCATATTTGACTCACCAATAGCCTTCAAAATCCATAGATGTGAATTTGATGTATCATTTTTTATTTTATTAACTCATTCAACCGCTATTCATTGGACCATCTACCAGACAATGTCTCAGTGGATGGGGCAGGGGCATTGAGTTGGACATACTCCATCCCTCTGGGACCTTATCATTTAGTATGAGACTCACATTTGAACTAAAAAATACAAGAAGAGGGGGTAGTCAAATCAAATCCAGTGTGGGGGGAGTGATGTGTTCTTGATAAGAGGATGCACCAGCTAAACATTAAATAATGAGAAGATATTTACCAGGGATAAGACACATAAGAGCAATCCAGACTGAATCAGGAAGAACAACAGCCTGGAGGTAAGATAAATATATATTCAGAAAATGTTTACGCTAATTTGAACAACTGAGACACATAATTCATTAGTTTATAGAGATTATAAAATGAGACATTGAAGTTTATATCTCCCTAAGTCCTTGTCAGATACATTTGCATATCTGCCTAAATATATATCAACACTAGGCAAACAACTCCAAGAACACTTTCATCAAGAATATTTGTTTTTATCAAGAATATTTGTTTTACCTACCAATTAATTTGTGTATCAGGATATAAAGAAACAATATAAAATAATGTCAAAAAGGAGACTGATATAGCTATAATTGGGAGATTTTGATCCCTAAGCCATTTATAATACTGTAAATTACTTTATATATTAATGTTTCTCCTTATAAACACAAAATATATTCATTGTAAAAGTTTTGGAAATATATAAAAAAATATGAAGATGAGTATCTGCAATCTATTAGCTAAGATTTGTTGAGAATTTTTGCATCAATATATGGTAGTGAAATTGGTCTGTAGTTCCCTTTTTTTGTTAGGTCCTTTCCTGATTTTGGAATCAAGGTGATGTTTTCTTCATAAAACATGTTGGGGGGGGTTCTTTCCTTCTCAATGTTTTGGAATAGGTTTTGTAGTATAGGTACAAGCTCATCTTTGAAGGTGTGATAGAATTCTGATGTGAAGCCTTCTGGTCCCGGACTTTTTTTTGTTGGAAACTATTTTACTTTTCCTACAAACTCAGTGCTTGAT
Organism: Perodicticus potto; assembly: GCA_963574655.1. NCBI lineage: Eukaryota > Metazoa > Chordata > Mammalia > Primates > Lorisidae > Perodicticus > Perodicticus potto. The sequence continues at coordinate 20,435 of CAUYRH010018161.1, forward strand.
ATTGGTCTGTTCAAGAGGTCTATTTCTTCTTGGTTAAGTCTAGGAAAATGGTGTGATTCCAGGTATTGTTCCATTTCCTTGACACTGTCAAATTTCTAGGCATAAAGTTTTTGGTAGTAGTCAGACATAATCTCTAGTACCAGTTGTTACTCCCCCATTTTTATTTTTTGTTGAGGTTATTAGAGATTTTACTACTCATTAAAAAATTATACATCACAATCAAGGAGGCTTCATCCAAGGGATGCAAGGTTGGTTTACATACGCAAATTCATAAATGTAATACACTGTAATCAATAGAAGCAAAAACAAAGACTATATGATCCTTTTAATAGATGCAGAAAAAGCTTTTGACAAAATTCAGCATCCTTTCTAGCAAAAACACTTAAGAAAATAGGTATAGGTGGCACATTTCTTAAGCTGTTTAAGCCATCTACAACAAACCCACAGCTAATATGATACTGAATGATGTAAAACTGAAAGCATTTCCACCTAGAACTGAAACCAGACAAGGATGTCCACTGTTTCCACTATTATTCAACATACTTCTGGAAGTTCTAGCTAATGCAATCAGGCAAGAGAAGGATATAAAGAGCATCCTAATGAGGGCAGAGAAGGTCAAACGCCCCCTCTTAGCTGACGATATGATCTTTTACTTAGAACACCCCAGAGACTCGACCACAAAACTCCTGGAAGTCATCAAGAAATACAGTAATGTCTCAGGGTAAAAAAGCAATGTCCACAAATCAGTAGCCTTTGTATATGCCAATAACATCCAAGTTGAGACGCAAATCAAGGACAAAATTCCTTTCACAGTAGCTTCAAAGAAAATGAAATACTTAGGAATATACCTAACAATGACGTGAAAGATCTTTTCAAAGAGAATAATGAAACACTAAGAAATTACAGAAGACACTAACAAATGAAAGAAACTACCATGCTCTTGGCTGGGAAGAATCGACATAATCAAAATGTCTATTCTACCCAAAGCAATCCACAGATTCAAAGCAATCCCAATTAAAAGGCCAAGATCATATTTTGAAGAACTGGGAAAAAGTAGCATTTCATTTTGTATGGAACCAGGAAATAAAACATATAGCTAAGGCTATTATTAGTAATCAAAAAAAAGTCAGAGGCATCACCCTACCAGACTTTGGGCTATGTTACAAGCCACAGTAATTAAAACAGCACGGAATTGGCACAAAAATAGAGACATAGACATATGGAACAGAACAGAAAACCAAAAGATGAAACCAGTCTCTACTTGCCATCTGATCTTTGATAAACCAAATAAAAGCATACAGTGGGGAACAGAATCCCTATTCAACAAATGGTGCTGGGAGAACTGGATAAGCACATGTAAGAGACTGAAACTCAACCTACACTTTTACCCCTTACAAAAATTGAATCAAGATGGATAAGAGACTTAAATCTAAGACACAAAACAAGGGCAATGCCTGTAGCTCAGTGAGTAGGACACTAGCTCCATATACCAACGGTGGTGGGTCCAAACTCGGCCCCAGCCAAACTGCAGCAAAAAATAGCTGGGTGTTGTGGTGGGTGCCTGTAGTCTTACCTACTCGGGAGGCTGAGGCAAGAGAATCACCTAAGCCCAGAAGTTGGAGTTTGCTATGAACTGTGACACAATGGCACTCTACCAAGCGCAACAAAGTGAGACTCTGTCTGTAAAAACAAAAAAACAAAAATAAGACAGGAAATGATCAAAAACCTCAAAGAATGTGTGGGGACTACTCTTGATGATGTTGGACTGGGGAAAGATTTTATAACAAAGACTTCATTGTCCATCACAACAACAAAAATAATTAACAAATGGGACTTAATTCAACTGAAAAGCCCTGCATAACTAAGGACATAGTAAGTAAAGCAAAAAGACAACCTTCAGAATGGGAAAAGATATTTGCAAGATATGAATCTGAAAAAGGGTTACCATTAATATGATAACTCATATTAATCAGCAGAAAAAATCCCATCTACCTCTGGGCAAGAGATATGAACATAAACTTCTCTGACAAAGGCAGACAAATGGCTAACAAACATATGCAAAATGCTGATCATCCTTGATCATCAGAGAAATGCATAACAAAACCACCCTGAAAGGGGGAGTTCGGAAGATGGCGGCGGTGACGGTCCCGTAGTTCATCACTCCCTGGTCAGCAGGTGAGAGGGAGGGAGTACTGGACCTTGCCCCGTGTGAATTGTCGGAGCGGATGGGCAGCTGGCGATGCACAGCGATTTGGTGGATTGTTGTGTTTGAAATATAGTTCATAACCACAGAAACTGCTGTAACTGTTTCCCCCTGCATGGCGGAGGGGCAGCCGGCCCCTCCCACAGAGAGGACAGCAGGTCACAACTCACAAAACCTAATTGGGAAAACATTCCACCGAAAAGTGGATCTCAGTGTTTGATGACCAGAAAGGCACGCTGCTAGGTCCCACAGGGACCCGCGCAGCTCAGGTGCAAGGCGGATACAAACATATTGGAATGTCCAAAATGGCGAG
>CAUYRH010018162.1:0-17693 GCA_963574655.1 Perodicticus potto
TTTTTTTTGTAGAGACAGAGTCTCACTTTATCGCCCTCGGTAGAGTGCCGTGGCGTCACACAGCTCACAGCAACCTCCAACTCCTGGGCTTAGGCGATTCTCTTGCCTCAGCCTCCCGAGTAGCTGGGACTACAGGCGCCCACCACAACGCCTGGCTAACTATATTCTTTAAAGATTTTTTTTTCCTCTTTTTTTTTTTTTTTTGAGACAGTCTCACTTTGTCGCCCCGGGTAGAGTGCTGTGGTGTCACAGCTCACAGCAACCTCAAACTCTTGGTCTTTATATATTTAAAACCTCTGACCTTATGGAAGGAGGCCAGGGAGGTATGTTTGGTTTGGTTTGTATTTTGCTGATTACCCTCCTCTCCCTCTATTCCACCCCCATAGGTTTCCCAGGTGGATTTGGGAATCCTGCTAAGCTGGCAGCAGTTACTGAGCCACACACAGGGGCCTTATGTGGATTTTCAATATATAGGTCTCTTATTCTGAGAGAGCCCTGGGACACAGAGATAGGGCTTATGTGAGTTTGTGTTTTCGAATTTCTGAAACGCTAATCTACATACCCCAAAGTAACTCCTAGATGCAAGAAATATTTTTTACTCTTGTAAACTCTTTTCTTGGTGCTATTAACCTTATTAAATGATTCACATACAATTTACTCAAAGTGTACAGTTTAATAGTTTGTAGTATATTCATAAACCTGAGACATAATCATTGTCAATTTCAGAACACTTTCATCATCTCAAACTTTGTGCTCGTTAGCGGTTATCCCCATTCCCTGTCCTGCCCCACTCCCAGCTCGTTAATTTCTCCAAAGAAGTCAGCTGGACTGGGCACTGTGGCTCATGCCTGTAATCCAAGCCCTTTGGGAGGCTGAGGCCAGTGGATCACCTGAGCTCAGGATTTCGAGACCAGCCTGAGCAATAGCAAGATCAGGTATTGCAGCAGGCACCTGTTATCCCAGCTACTTGGGAGGCTAAGGCAAGAGGATCACCTGAGCCCAAGAGTTTGCGGTTGCTATGAGCTGTGATGGAAAGGCACTACAGAGGGCGACAAAGTGAGACTCAGTCACAAAGTCAGCTGAGATTTTGGTAGGGATTGTATTGAATCTATAGAACAGTTTGGGTAGTATTGCCATTTTAGCAATGTTAAGTATTGGCTCGGTGCCTGTAGCTCAGTGGTTAGGGCACTGGCCACATACACCAGGGCTGGCGGATTTGAAGCCAGCCCCTGACTGCTAAACAATGACAACTACAAAAAAAAAAAAAAAAAAAAAAATAGCTAGGCGTTGTGGGCGCCTACTTGGGAGGCTGAGGCAAGAGAATTGCTTAAGCGTAAGAGTTTGAGGTTGCTGTGACCTATAATGTTGCATGGCACTCTATCGAGGGCGACAGTGAGACTATTTCAACAAAAAAATGTTAAGTCTTCCAATAAATGAATATGGATGTTTTTCATTTATTTAGATCATCTTTGACTTCAATGTTTTGTAGTTTTTAGACTGTTTGACATTTTTGTTAAATTCTTTTTTTTTTTGGAGACAGAGTCTCACTCTGATGCTCTCACTAGACTGCAGTGGCATTATAGCTCACAGCAAATTCAAGTTCTTGGGCTCAAGGATCCTCTTGCCTCAGTTCTTCTATTTTTAGTAGAGACGGGGTCTCGCTATTGCTCAGGCTGATCTTGAACTCCTGAGCTCAGGCGTTCCACTCATCTCGGCCTCAGAGTTCTAGGATCACAGTCACCACATCAGGCCTGTTAAATTTATATATATATATATTTTTTTTTTTTTTTTTTGAGACAGACCCTCAAGCTGTCACCCTGGATAGAGGGCCGTGGCATCACAACTCACAGCAACCTCCAATTCCTGGGCTCGAGCGAGTCTCTTTCCTCCGCCTCCCAAGTAGCTGGGACTGCAGGCGCCCGCCACAACACCCGGCCATTTTTTGGTTGCAGCCGTCATTGTTTGGTGGGCCTGGGCTGGATTCGAACCCGCCAGCTGAGGTGTACGTGGCTGGCGCCTTAGCCTGCTGAGCCACAGGCGCCGAGCCCTGTTAAATTTATTAAATATGGTTTTCTTGTTGCTATTGTGAATGAAATTGTCTTAATTTCATCTTTAGATTGTTTCCTGGTGCTATCTTGCATACACATTACAAACCTGCTTATACTGACATAAATCTGGTATCTGCTCATGATTGTTTTCTTACTTTCTTCTCAGATATGGAGCTGAAATAGAGAAGTTTTAGGGGGAGCCAGATTCCAAATAACTGTACAATCTTGTGTAAATTGAAGGAGACATAACTGTTTTGTAAAGGCTGAAAGTCTAAGGGAAAAATGAGGTTTCAAACGTTTTGTATCTTCTGTTATTAAGATTTACAATATCTGGAATGAAAAGGGCATATGTAACAGTGGCAATATGAAATTGGCCTTCGTTGAAAGTAACCTCTTAAATATGGCTGCTTTCAAACCGATATATATTTTTTCTAGAACAGAATTTTTGTTGTATGTTTTCATTTTTTGCATGGCTTAGTTCCGTGGCCTAGTATGGAATATGGTCTGAAATCTGAAGGTTTCAGAAGGAAGACATTGAAAGGGTGGTTTGAACAAAAGTTACGTATTTAGGAACACACAAATAATTGCTCATTCTTATAAGTAGTTTTAAAATTTACTTGAACTATTTTGCGTAGTGTTTTGATGCTACAGTTAAATAATAGCTTGAACTATATACTTGGCATTTAAAATTCTTTTTTTGATTTTATTTGTAAATCTAGTTTCAGTTATAGGACAGTGTTAATATGGAGGGTCGATAAATTTGCTAAATTTATACTTCAAAGATTCTCTTATACACAGTTGAGAAGGGCAAGGGTATCCTAGCCTCCCAACTTCCTCTCCCATATGAAACCTATTTTTCTTCAGTTACTCTTGTAAAAGCTGTCGCTTTAGAAAACAAATGAGAAAGGACAACAGTGATTTAAATCTGGAAATTCAAGGATGAAGCTACATCTGCCTTAAATAGATGCATTCAGCTCTGGTATTTAGTCCAGATGAGATACCAGGTCATTTAATGTGATGAGAGCCTCAGTACTCTAAGGAACAATGGGGCACCATCAGGAGCTGCTTTTACTTTTAGCTCTGAATTTCCTGCTCTTTATCAGTTTAAATCAACTGTGTTAAGTTGAAGACTTTGTGTTTTGCTAATCAGCTTCAAGGGCAGCAGCTATTCAATTTGGTTTAGAGTTCAGACAGTCTGTGGGAAAAAGCTGTTTTTTCATGGAGTAAAGGAGGAAAATATTCATGATTACAAGAAAAATGTTCAGATAGGAGAACTTGGTTTGTATAAAAATTTATGTAGTCAATTTTAATTTATAACCTTGTAGAGATCGTAACTTATAAAATAATAAATAAAATGAAATTAAAATATTTTAAATATTCTTTGAGGATGTCAATCCTAAACACATTTTTTAGATAGATTGGCTGAATGGACGGTGCAATAGAAAAGTATGCTGCTTTATCCATTCACTATTTTCTAAAAAGAAGAAAATTATAGGCACAACCAGGGTATGCAGGCACTTCATCCTTTACCACTTGACGGTCAGATATGGTTTCTTTATGTAGTTAATTGCTTTCTGAAACACAGATTATTAGCCAATTTTTAGAAAGGGCCCTGATTTGTTAATAAGACTAGGACTATTTCAGTATCTATTTTAAAAACAGGATTTTATAGATGGTCTAACAGTATTTCTTTGTCCTAATATATTTGTAATGCCATTCTTATCAAATAATAGATTCATGTAGTTGACATGGAGGCTAAGGTACATGTTAACCATACATTTTGGGTATCTTACTGCTATAAGACTAAGCAGTTTGTGAACAGTTTACAGAGTCATTTATGGACCTGTGTTTGGTGCTTGTGTCTTTCCATGTTGAAATGCTATGACAAGCAGTGCTGAAAGAGTTCATGACCTGTAACTGGATGTCATTTTGGCTTTCACAGGAATGATTAACTAATTGAATAAATATTTACTGAACATTGACTATGGGCCAGTCAGGGCCAGGAACTGTGTGTGGTTAAGAACAGAGTCTGATGTTCTAGCTTTCAGAAAAATGTCACCTACCAGAAATGGAGATTTTCTTTATTACCCTAAGTTCCAATGAGAATTTGCCAGCACAGAACATTCTATGGAGGAATACATTTGGGGGTGACACTATATAAGCAGGATGATGAGTAGTAAGTTATCTTACCTTTATGATAGAATTTTTTAAATCAAACTATTTTGAGATAATTACAGATTTCCAGGCAATTATAAGAAATAATACAGAAATCCTGTGTATCCTTTATCAACTTTCCTCAATATCTTATAAAACTATAGCATAGGGCTCAGCACACAGAGCTCAGTGGTTAGGGTGCTGGCCACATGTGCTGGGGTTGGTGGGTTCAAACCCGGCCAGGACCTGCTAAACAACAATGACAACAATAACAAAAAAATAGCAGGCATTGTGCTGGGTGCCCAAGGGTTGGAGGTTGCTGTGAGCTGTGACTCCATTGCACTCTACAGAGGGTGACATAGTGAGACTCTGTCCAAAAAAAAAACAAAACAAAACACCGACATGGTTAAAATAGAAAAAAAATTTCTTTTGAGGTAGAATCTCACTCTGTTGCCCTGATGTAGATTGCCTTGGGATTATTGGCATCATAGCTCACAGCAACCTCACATTCCTGGACTCAAGCCATCCTCTTGCTTCAGCCTCCCGAGTAGCTGAGATTACAGTGCCTGCCACTATGTCCAGCTTACTTTTCTTTCTTTCCTTTTTTTTTTTTTAGAGACAGTCTCACTTTGTTGCCTTCGGTAGAGTGCTGTGGAGTCACAGCTCACAGCAACCTCCAACTCCTGGGCTTAGGCGATTCTCTTGCCTCAGCCTCTTGAGTATCTGGGACCACAGGCGCCCGCCACAACACCCGGCTATTTTTTGATGCAGTTTGGCCAGGGCCGGGTTTGAACCCACCCTCCGTATATGGGGCCAGTGCCCTATTCACTGAGCCACAAGCGCTGCCCTACTTTTCTATTTTTAGTAGAGACTGGATCTTGCTCTTGCTCAGACTGGTCTTGAAATCCTGAACTCAAGCATTCCACCTGCCTCAGCCTCCCAGAGTGTAAGGATTACAGGCATGAGCCACCTCACCCTGCTGATAAAATAGAATTTTTGACATTGAAACCTACTTGGGCCAAGGGAAATGTTGATGCTAACATCAATAGAATTTTTATATCCCCTAATGGAATTTACTTAATGGTTTAACTTTTTTTTATCCTATACCATTTCATCTCTCCCTTTGAATCTTTGAGGCTTTTGTATTACTGTTTCACTTATTCAATGAATATTTATTGGGCACACACATATTTGTGTCAGGTACACTTGTAGATGGTATAATAGTGGCAAATTAGATAGACTTACTCCCATGGAACTTGTGTGACAGCATGGGGATACAGAAAACAAAATGAGCAGTCATAGGCTTGGTGCTTGTAGCACAGTGGTTACGGTGCCAGCCACATGCACCAAGGCTGGCGGGTTCAAACCCAGCCTGGGCCAGCTAAACAGCAATGACAACTGCAACAAAAAAATGGTCGAGCATGCGCTTGTAGTCCCAGCTACTTGGGAGGTTGAGACAAGAGTTTGAGTTTAAGCCCAAGAGTTATTGAGGTTGCTGTGAGCAAAAATAGCTGGGCGTTGTGGCAGGCACCTGTAGTCCTAGCTACTTGGGAGGCTGAGGCAAGAGAATCGCCTAAGCCCAGGAGCTGGAGGTTGTGGAGGTTGCTGTGAGCTGTGACGCCACAGCACTCTACCGAGGGTGACATAGTGAGACTCTGTCTCAAAAAAAAAAAAAAAAAGCAGTCCTGTGTGTGTGTGTGTGTACAGGACCCTCTAGGCAAAGGCCGGAGGTGAGAACTTGTGTCTCAGGGCCAGAAAGCGCTGGCCATGACTGGCATGTGGGAGAGAAGGAATGGGTGAAACGTCAAGTGGACTGGGAGAGGAGTGGAAGCAGCAGACAGAACTGATGGCGTACAACCTTGTTGGCTAGCACAGGGGGATTGGATTTTCAAGCCAAATTCAATAAGGAGCTGTTGAGAATGTTTAATCGGGGGCCTGAAATGGTTGGATTTTTGTAGCGATCATCGTAGGCGTTCTACATAGCATTGTTTGGCAGGGATTAGCCTGAAGCAGAGAGACCTTCTGTGGGACTATTATCCTGGCCCAGCTGGGAGATGCTGGTTGGGGTTGGTAGCAGAGCGGCAGTGGAGAAGGGGATGCAGAGAAGTGAAAAATCTTGTAATTTATTTTTGTGGCTTCCCTCTTTTCTGTTTGGCCCATCTCTCTGACATTGTAGGGTAGCAACCTTCTAGTACAGTGGTCCTCAACCTTCCTAAGGCCGCGGCCCTTGAATACAGTTCTCGACCCACAGGTTGAGAACCGCTGTTCTAGCAGAAGAGAAGAAACACGTTACCGTGAAATGAAAGGATAAAACGTATCCCATCCCCTGGCTTCATATTCCCATCCAAGGGAAAATGAGGTGCCTCTTAATTATCATTTTTTTTGAGATTTTATTCCTGCATTGATTTTTCTAAGTTTTGTTTTGGTCTTTGCCTTTCATATTGGAATCATTTCATTTTGCAGTTTTTGGCTGAGGCCGGGTTTGAACCACCACCTCCGGCACATGGGGCTGGCACCCTACTACTTGAGCCACAGGCGCCACCCAGAGTCATTTCTTAGAAGTCTTATGTTATCCATTTATAAATGTAAAGCCCTAGAAGGGCTGTTGGAAGCTCTGCATGAGAGTGAATTAGTGATCTTGTTGATCTGAAGCTGCTATTCAGGTTTCTCCACAGAATTATCCAATCTCCTGGTGGAAGGAAGATGGGAGAAGGTAATGCTTTTAGCTGCTGGTGGCTTTAGAGTCTAGCAGTGCAAGGGACTAAGAGCTCTTCATTCACAATGTGTGCTTTCTCTTCATCTCTTTTTCCCCAAGACAGTAATTCTTCTCACCTGGAGTTCACTTCTCTGAAGCCTCTTTGATTGAAACTGTCCCACAAGGGCGGCACCTGTGGCTCATCGAGTAGGGCGCTGGCCCTATATACCAAAGGTGGCAGGTTCAAACCCGGCCTCGGCCAAACTGCAAAACAGCAAAATAGCCAGGCGTTGTGGCGGGCGCCTGTAGTCCCAGCTACTTGTGAGGCTGAGGCAAGAGAATCGCCTAAGCCCAGGAGTTGAAGGTTGCTGTGAGCTGTGTGACGCCACGGCAAGTGAGACTCTGTCTCTACAAAAAAAAGAAAAGAAAAAAAACACACACACAGAATCAACCCCCAGTCTCCTACTGGGTTAGGAGAGGGTAGTCACCTAGCTCCTGGGAAGAAAGTGTCCATAGGGGTCCCTCCGTTCCATCTGCCAACTTGGCCAATACCCACCGACAGTCATAGCTGGCCCCTTGCCTTCCATGTTACATGGCATCTTCATTTCTTGAGCCGTCCCTAGTCTGAGACTTGATTTAGCTAGCGTCTCATTGACATCTCCAGCTCTAGCAGTTTAAGTTCCATTTTTTTCCTGACTCTGTTTGCTCTTCCAGTCAATTTCTAGCATCTAAAACTTTGTTCACACCAATCTGTTGTGCCCTCCTTACCTGATCTTTACCGTTATGGGTGTATTTGATATTCATGTAATGTTAGTGGGAGGAAGTAGAGATAAATGCACATGTTCAGTTCTCTAAGTCAAAAAGAAGTTCTTCTACTTTTTGTTTTGAGACAAAGTCACTCTCTGTCACCCAGGCTGGAGTGCAGTGATGTGGTCACAGCTCACTGTGATCCGGAACTCCTGGGTTTAAGAGATCCGCCCACCCTAGCCTCCCAAATAACTAGGATTACAGGCATGTGCCACCACACTGGCCTAATCTTTGCTTTCTTCTTTTTTGCAGAGATAGGGTATGTTGACCAGGTTGGTCTTAAACTCCTGGCTTCAAGCCTTTCCAGCCTCAGCCTCTCTGTGCTGGGATTACAGGTGTGAGCCACCACACCTAACCCTCACATTACACTGTACTTCTATTGGACAGCACAACAGTCTTCATATTATTTCATCCTAAAATTCCACACAATATTTCAATTTAAACTGCCCTAAGGGCAGCGCCTATGGCTCATCAAGTAGGGTACCAACCCCATATACCAAAGGTGGCGGGTTCAAACCCAGCCTTGGCAGAACTGCAAAACAGAAAAATAGCCGGGCATTGTGGTGGGAACCTGTAGTCCCAGCTACTCGGGAGGCTGAGGCAAGAGAATCGCCTAAGCCCAGGAGTTGGAGGTTGCTGTGAGCTGTGTGATGCCACGGCACTCTACCCAGGGCAATAAAGTGAGACTCTGTCTCTACAAAAAAAAAATAATAATAAACGGCCCTAAGGTAGAGTTCATGGCACTTCTAAAGTGCTCACATTATATATGTATTATTTTATCAAATGCATTTCCTCCTCCTGTACAATAGCTTTCTATTTCACTTTTTTTGTTTTTGAGATAGAGTCCCGCTCTGTTGCCCCAGCCTAGAGTGCAATAGCTTCAGTCTAGTTCCCAGCAATCTCAAACTCTTGGTTCAAATTATCCTCCTTCCTCAGCCTCCTGAGTAGCTGGGACTGCAGGCACCTGCTGCAATGCCTTCCAACTTTTTCTATTTTTAGTAGAGACAGGCTCATCTTGAACCTCTCACCTCGAGAGATCCAGCCACTTTGTTTTCCAAGTGCTGGGATTACAGGCCTGATCCACAAGGCCCACCTAGCTTCTCTCTCTTTTTTGAAAAACAATACTCAAATGTACTTCTTTCCCATTACTGAATGCCCAAGCTTGGTGGAATCACTAATGGTATAAAATGAATTGCAACTCTCACAGGTGAAATCAGGCGCAATTCAAGGAGAGAGGCACAGACCAAGACATGTAAAAACATGCATTAATTTTCTGCAGCTACCTTTGTTTGTTTGTTTGTTTGTCTGAGACAGTCTCACTTTGTCATCCTTGGTGGAGTGCAGTGGAGTCATAGCTCACAGCAACCTCCTGAGTAGCTGGGACTACAGGTGCCCACCCAACACCCGGTTATTTTTAGAGACAGGGTCTTGCTCTTGCTCAGGCTGGTCTCAAACCCCTGAGCTCAGGCAATCCACCTGCCTCCACCTCCCAGAGTGCTAAGATTACAGGTACAAGCCACCATGCTGGCCCTGCAGCCTCCTTTGGAATGTGGCCCTCAGGTGCTGTCTGATTACCTGTCCTATTCAAGTCAAGGGAATGATAGAACACAGGGAAATACTCTGCCAACCAAGAGGATCTGGATTTAGTTCCGTCCAAGTTCTTTTTCTTTCATGAAACCAATAACAAAAGTTGAGAACTCCATGTAGATATACATGTGGTGTCAGGATTGAGATATACCTTGACTTGGTAAGTCTTGAGAATAATTTAGGTATTCTCAGTATGATTTGATCAAACCCGATTAAAACTGGTTAAAAGGTAGCACTAGCCGATATACTGTTGAACAGATACTTTTGTATTACTACTAAAGACTCTTAATTTGTAATCATTAGTAGATTTTAATTCACCCGCAGTGGTAATTTTCAAAAGTCATGTGATCTGCACGCATGTGACTATCTGAACCTGTGCCTATGAATCACCAGATACTTTTAGGTCTGTGGGCAGAAAGTTCTCTGAACTAGTGGGTAGCTTTTGCGAGAGTACATGAACTTTCCTTCTGCATTTACATGCTTAAAATATCAGAATGGATAGAGAGGCCTTAGAAGCTATCTCTTTTTTTTTTTTTTAAGTTTTTTTTTTTTTTAATTTATTTTGGCCGGGGCTGGGTTTGAACCCGCCACCTCTGGCATATGGGGCCAGCGCCCTACTCCTTTGAGCCACAGGCACCGCCCTAGAAGCTATCTCTTGCTTGGTATATGAAGACCTTGAGCAAGAATGGGCTCGTGTCACTGAAAAGTGCTAAGTGTATGTGTATCTGCATGTCTATATACATACAGAGATTCATATGCCATAAAATTCATTTTAAAGTGTAAAGTCAGTTATCTTTGGTATAGTCACAAGGTCTTACAATTTTCCTAATTATCGGCGGTGCCTGTAGCTCAGTGGGTAGGGCACCGGCCACGTACACCGAGGCTGGTGGGTTCGAACCTGGCCCGGACCTGCTAAAACAATGACAACTGCATTAAAAAAAATAGCTGGGCATTGTGGTGGGTACCTGTAGTCCTCGCTACTTGGGAAACTGAGGCAAGAGAATCTGAGGTTGCTGTGAGCTGTGGCAATACAGTCCAGTGAGGGTGACATAGTGAAACTACGTCTCCAAAAAAAAAAAAAAAAGAAGAAGAAGCCTCATACCAATCCAATCAGTAATCACTCCTCATCCCTTCCTCCTCCCGGCCCATAGCAACCATTATTCTACTTTCTGTCTCTGTGCATTTGCCTATTCTGGGCATGTCATATAAATGGAATAATATAATATGTGAGGTTTTTGTTTTAGGTTTAAAAAATTTTTTTAATTTTTAATTTTTTGAGTCACGGTCTCACTCCGTTACCTTCAGAGGAGTGCCGTGGCGTCACAGTTCACAGCAACCTCAAACTCCTGGGCTCAAGTGATCCTCTTGCCTCAGCCTCTCGAGTAGCTGGGACTACAGGTGCCCGCCACAACACCCGGCTGTTTTTTGGTTGGCGTTGTCATTGTTGTTTAGCACTTCCGAGTGGGCTCAAACCCGCCAGCCTTGGTGTATGTGGCTGGCACCCTACTCACTGAGCTATGGGCACTGAACCCAGATTCTGATCCCTATTTGGATCCTTAGCCTACTTTGAAAAATTGGATTATTTGTCTTATTTGTTTGTATTGTATTGTATTGAATTGTAAGGAAATGACCAGTCCAGGATCTAATGTTACTTTAAGAGCTGGTTCCCTGGGCCACAACTGTGGCTCAGTGAGTAGGGAGCTGGCCCCATATACCAAGGGTGGTGGGTTCAAACCCAGCCCTGGCCAAACTGCAACAAAAAAATAGCCGAGCACTGTGGTGGCACCTGTAGTCTCAGCTACTTGGGAGGCTGAGGCGAGAGCATCACCTAAGCCCAAGAGCTGGAGGTTGCTGTGAGCTGTGACGCCACGACACTCTACTGAGAGTGACAAAGTGAGACTCTGTCTCTAAAAAAAAAAAAAAAAAAAAAGCTGGTTCCCTCAGTGAGGGCGGATGATGAATCTGCTTATGGGCAGAGCCACCAGATCCTTCAAAGCTGGCTATTTCCAGGTAGAAAGGGATTGCTGCCAGGGGCTTCTGCTAGGAAGAGGCATGCCACTGATTTCCTTTCAGGGTCCTGGGACATATGTCCTCTACCTCTTACCTTAAGCATGGGCCAATTAGTACATGAACACTCAGTAATTTCTGCTAATTTATTTTCTAATTTTATTTATTTTTTGAAACAAACTCTCCCTGTGTTACCCTGGATAGAGTGCCATGGCGTCATAGTTCACCACAACCTTAAACTCTTGGGTTCAAGAGATCCTCTTACCTCAGCCACCTGAGTAGCTGGGACTACAGGTGCCCACCACAACCCCTGGCTAGTTTTTCTTTTTCTTTTTTTAAATTGAGATAGAGTCTCACTTTGTCACCCCCGGTAGAGTGCCGTGGTGTAGCTCACAGCAACCTCAAACTCTTGGGCTCAAGCAATTATCTTGCTTCAGCCTCCCTAGTAGCTGGGACTACAGGCACCCACCACAACACCTGGCTATTTTTGTTATTATTGTTTAGCAGGCCTGGGATGAGTTTGAACCCACCAGCCCTGGAGCATGTGGCCGGTGCCCTCCCCACTGAGCTACAGGTGTCCCCTTCCCTCTGCCCTGGCTGGTTTTTCTATTTTTTGTAGAGATGAGGTCTTGCTCTTGCTTAGGCTGGTCTTAAACTCCAGAGCTCAAGGAATCCACACGCCTTGCTAGGATTATAGGCCTGAGCCACCATGCCCAGCCCTGCTTGCTAATTTAATAACTCTTTTTAGTCTTCTTACTTAATTCAGTCACTTGCATAGGTGGGCCACTTGGTACCTAAAATGCTGTTTGTGTGGACTCTACTACACACCCCAACATAACACATACGCACACATACAGACAGGTCCTGGAGGCCGAGGCCGTTCTTGGGATCTGCTATCAACTGTGATCTCACAGACTGGAGGAATGACACAACGGCTCACATGGGGTCAGGTGTCCCACGTGCAATCATTCAACAAACGCTAAGTCTGGTACTGCCAGGCATGATGGTCCTTTCCTTCAAAGTGCTCACTATCTAGTGCCACAGATACACGTTAAATGACCACATATTCTACAATGTATTAATACTATTCGGTAAAGTAGTACAGGGTACTCTACCTCGGGATGTCAGGGGAGCACTCACTGATGAAGTGATACTTGGCTCATTGGTTGTATGACTCAGCATCATGACAGGTCCTTCCCAGGGACATTTGGTAGTGGGGGAGGGAAGAACAAATGAAACTTCAGCACATGGCCAGCTCCCTATGGGAAGCCTATGTCTCTGGGTCTCCAGCCTGGCCTGGCCTCAGGGTAAGTGTTTTCACCCAAGTTAGTGTGAAAAGAAAAGTGGAATTAAGGTCAACCCTCTTCAGTACAAGAATAGGAAAAAGCAACTGATCTCCAAATTTTCTTGCCTTTGATTTTATGTTTTTCAAGGGAAATCTTGTTTTCATTTTTATAGCAAATGTTTATGATTTTGAACCAGGAACTCGCCTGCCTTGTGTTTCTCTTGTGCTACTTTATCCTGTTTCCCAGATTGCTAGTTTTGAGATTGTGCAAGACTTTTGTTAGAGGGTTTCCAGCCACATCAAAGGGCAGAAACTGCCTTCCCTGAAACCCAGGCCAGCTGTGGGAGATCTTTCTCGCCTCTTTCCTGGCAGGTGCTTCTCTCAGGGAAACAGTAGCTCTGAACACCCAAATATGATTGGATTTTCCTGCTACCTGCCACTGGCATCCTAGTATTCAAAGGTTTTATGGCTCCCTGTTAGAAACTTGTTAGTTTCAAGCAAATAAGGGGCTCATTTCCCCAAGGCAAATACAACATGAAGGAAATATTCAGATGTTCACTGCAGACCTGTCTGCAGGAATGGTGTGCAAAGTTTAGGAGAGGAGCTACCAACAGCACAAACAACACCTATGGGAGACCCCTGGTGTACGAACCAATCCTTAGAGATAAAATGCGGGCTAGGATCTAGTTGACATTGTATTCATCAATAGAAAATCAAAAGAGGAATAACAACAATAACTGGCCATCTGTTGATGGCTTTCTATAATCCTGGTGCTAATATAGGTGACCAAACTTCATGTAACCTCTACTCAGCAGGTATGTAGCAGCATCCCTGTTTTTTTTGTTTGTTTGTTTGTTTGTAGACACAGAGTCTCACTTTTTCGCCCTCAGTAGAGCACTGTGGCGTCACACAGCTCACAGCAACCTCCAACTCCTCAGCTTAGGCGATTCTCTTGCCTCAGCCTCCCGAGTAGCTGGGACTACAGGTGCCCGCCACAACACCCGGCTATTTTTCTGTTTTGCAGTTCGGCCAAGGCCAGGTTTGAACCCGCCACCTTTGGTATATGGGGCTGGCGCCCTACTCGATGAGCCATAGGTGCCACCCAGCATCCCTGTTTTACAACGAGGATATGGAGGTTCAGGAAGGTTGGGATAGCTCCGGAGTCACATACATACTAGCATTCAAACTTAGGTCTGACAGTCTTTCCTACCACATTGGTTATTCTATCCCTGGGATACATTAAACTGAATACCTCTCTGTTCCTGTTCCATTTTGAGAAACCAAGGATGGGCAATGAGCCTCTCTATGAGTCCATCTCTGCTGCTTGCAGGCAGTTGCTGTCAGTTGCTAATTGTCCCCAAACTCTTTTGGTGCCACCCAGTTAACAGACACATTCCCCTTTCGTCTTGCTAAGTGATTTGTTAGGAATATCAAAGTAACTTGCTACCTTGTTTTGTTGTTTCTTTCTAGGTCTTGATTCTTTCCTTGAAGTAGAAAAGCTGCTAACTAGACTGTGTGTGTGTGTGTGTGTGTGTGTGTGTGGTCACATTCACGTCTGGCAGGGTCCTAAAAATATAATGCACAGACCACGATGAATACTGAAAACATATATCTCCAGGTTTTAGAACAAAGTCTCCTCCATGTGAGAAATTGACCAGATATACCAGTTAAAATCAGGAAAGTTTTCTAGGTGAATGTTAAGGGCATGCACTCTCCCTCCAAAGCAAGAGCCAAAATTTATCTCACATGCACATGGCATGCTATGACCTAATTCTGTACCTAGTCCATCACGCAGCCTCTGTGTGCAGCTCTGGGCCTAGAGCTCTAGAATTGGATTGTTCTTCTATTGAAAATGCTGACCAGGTGACTCCTCAACAGAAATCTGGGAAGTTTGGTTCAAACCGGACACTTTTGGCCAGGCACAATGCCTTATGGCTGTAGTCCTAGCATTCTGGGAGGCTGAGATGGGAGGATTGCTTGAGGCCAGGAGTTTGAGACTAACCTGAGCAACATACTGAGACGCCATATAGAAAACAGAAAAATTTGGTGGCGCCTGTGGCTCAAAGGGGTAGGGCACTGGCCCCATTTGCCGGAGGTGGCGGGTTCAAACCCAGCCCCAGCCAAAAAAAAAAAGAAAAAAATTTTCTTGGTATGATGGTTCACCTACTTGGGAAGCTGAGGCAGGAGGATTGCTTGAGACCAGGAGTTGGAGGTTGCATTGAGCTATGATGATGTCACTGCACTAGGCCTAGGCAACAGAGTGTGATCCTGCTTCAAAAAAAGAGAGATATTTTTAGTAGAGGACTTTTGGAGTCCATCTCATCCTTTTTTAGGGTCTGTCGCAAAAGGGACAGACTCTCCATCCCTGGGCCTGAAAAGGCTGTTACTCTGTCTGGGAAATGCTATGGGGGGCAGGGGGCAGTTAAGAGCCTGAGATAGTTTCTAGAGATCCAAAATGAACCTTAGGTGACACTTGTTAGTCCTAGGAGACCAGAAGAACACAGTAGAATAGCTCATTTGACCACCATTTATTTGTCCATGATCCACTGAAGTTTCAGAAGAGAAGCCTGTATCCATCTATCTCATTAATCCTTTTTTGTTCAAGGATGTGTGGGTAACATCTGAGTGAGGGCAGAACAGAAAGATGGAATAGCCCTAGGCCGGGAGCTGGGTTGAAGGAAAAAAGTTGCATTATTATGACCAAAGCAAACAGAAGCTTGGATATCGGCCAGTGTCTGTAGGGTAAAGGTGACATATGTGTATTCAATAGGAATGTGACAGGCCAGCATTCCTTCCCAGGAACTGCTGATCTGAAAGGGAATGTTGTTTCAATCCCTGGGACAGCTACCTCTCACAGCCTCACCCAGTGGCCTTCCCTTCCCTGTCAGGAGTCTCCACAAGAGAAGGTAGGTTTCATTCTCGATGCATTTTCTTCTTGTGGCTATCTTCCTATGAAGCCCTATCTTTGAACAACTGTAGTGAATTCATTGCATAATTAAAAGGCAAACAAACTTACCCCAACAGAGCATTTACAATTTAAGTAGATATTTGTGTCTAAGCAATAATTCATGCTTCACTAGGTTTTCAAAAATAGACAAATAGCTCACAGCTCACAGCTCTAGTGTCTAACTAGTACATTACCATCTCTGAATTATTGAAACAGCAGTGTAGCTTCAACTATGCACTATAGATCCATTGCTATCACAAATTCTAAAGACACAAACTTGGGAAGATATTTGCCTCATACAGGAAAAATATTAATTGCCTTCATATATAAGGAAGTCTTAGAAATCAATAGGAAGACCAATAACCTAACAGAAAAATGAGCAAAGGAAATGAGCAGATCATAGTTAATACAAATGGTTTTTAAATATATAAAATGATGTGCAATCTCCTAAAAGAAATGTAAAGTAAAACAATGAGATGCTATTTTCACCTTTCAGATGTCAGAGATCAAAGAGTTTGATATTGCATTATTACTGAGGATGTAGGAAAATGGGGACTCTCGTATATAGTTTTTTTTTTTTTTTGTAGAGACAGGGTCTCACTCTATTACCCTTGAGGGAGTACTGTAGAGTCACAGCTTACAGCAACCTCCAGCTCTTGGGCTTAGGTGATTCTCTTGCCTCAGCCTCCCAAGTAGCTGGGACTACAGGCACCCGCCACAACGCCCGGCTATTTTTTGATGCAGTTCGCTGGGGCTGGGTTTGAATCCGCAGCCCTAGGTATATGGGGCCAGTGTCCTACTCGCAGTTTTTATTTATTTTTATTTATTATTATTATTATTTTATTTTATTTTTTGCAGGTTTTTTTTGGCCGGGGCTGGGTTTGAACCCACCACCTCCGACATATGGGGTTGGTGCCCTACTCCTTTGAGCCACAGGTGCCACCCCTTATTATTATTTTTTTGAGGCAGAGTCTTACTTCATCACCCTTAGTAGAGTGCCGTGACATCACACAGCTCACAGCAACCTCCAACTCCTGGGCCTAGGCAATTCTCCTGCCTCAGCCTCCCGAGTAGCTGGGACTACAGGCGCCCACCACAACATCCAGCTATTTTTCTGTTTTGCAGTTTGGCCAAGGCCGGGTTTGAACCTGCCACCTTCGGTATGTGGGGCCGGCGCCCTACTCGATGAGCCACAGGCACCGCCCCTCATATACAGTTTTTAAAAAACAGGGTCTCATCATTGTTGCCTAGGCCAGTCTTGAACTCCTTCCCTCAAGCAATCCTCCCTCCTCAGCCTCCCAAATAAGCTGGTATTACAGGCACCATGCCTGGCTCTAGATGACTCTTTTAAAGAACTCTCCCAGGCCTGAGATAGTATTGAGATACTGAAGGACATAGACATGTTGCTTTATGTAGTAGACAAATATCATTAATACATGCATGTTTCCTTTCTTTCCGTACATCACTGAGGAAGACTGCACCTTTTTAGCAGTTTCTCCCCCCTTCACCCTTCCGAGATTCTTTGGGCTTTAATGCTATGCAGATAGGAAAAGTCAATGCCTTCTAGCCAAAGAACATCAGGAACAGAGCTGTAGTTGAACAACTTGGGCTCATTGCTTGCTGCAGTGAGAGAGATCACACAGCATGGGGCATCTCAGGAAGAGAGCATTAGAAAGGATTTGTAGGGTTGGGACTTGTGTTGGTTTTTGAGAGTGTTAAAGAAGCAGGACTTTCATCTGTGTTGGAAGCTGCCAGGAAGGAAGAGCAATTCTATGATTGGGTGTATTAATTTTATCCAGAAAGAAGAATGACTAGAGTGAG
The DNA here is from genome assembly GCA_963574655.1 of Perodicticus potto. Taxonomy (NCBI): domain Eukaryota; kingdom Metazoa; phylum Chordata; class Mammalia; order Primates; family Lorisidae; genus Perodicticus; species Perodicticus potto. The sequence goes on from CAUYRH010018162.1 coordinate 17,352, forward strand.
GTTAAGCCTACAATTGGTAAAGAAGCAGTGATCACCATCAGCTACAATAGAAAAATGGTCATGGGTGGCACCTGTGGCTCATCGAGTAGGGCGCCGGCCCCATATACCGAAGGTGGTGGGTTCAAACCCAGCCTCGGCCGAACTGCAAAACAGAAAAATAGCCGGGCGTTGTGGCGGGCGCCTGTAGTCCCAGCTACTGGGGAGGCTGAGGCAAGAGAATCGCCTAAGCCCAGGAGTTGGAGGTTGCTGTGAGCTGTGTGACGCCATGGCACTCTACCAAGGGCAATAAAGTGAGACTCTCTCTGTCTCTACAAAAAAAAAAGAAAAAGAAAAAGAAAAATG